>OENT01000314.1:0-21413 GCA_900239685.1 Rotaria macrura
GTTATCATGGGTGATAACATTAATTCCGTAGCGCTACTCAACTAATACAGTTTCGTCAATTAGAATTATGATATTTATGATGAGAAGGCTTGACTGTAAGAACCCGTGTGTATTTCAATTGGAAGAAAATTAAAAACATTTTCGTATACCTGAGTGTTACCTCTGGTCGCAAAAATCCGATAGTCAGATTTTCTAAAAAATACTCATGCACATTGTGATCAGGGACCATACCTAACTTGATTGGGATGAAAAGTTATGAAAATAGCTCGAACCAGAGAAGAGTCTTATAAATCCTGTTCTTTTACATAGGCATGTTCCGCAAAAACGGTCTGCAACTCGGAATTTTTCGCATAAAGCATATGACTTTTTTTCACAGAAGGTGTTTTCTGAGAACATTCCAGTTTTTCATGTGAAACAAAATGGAAAGAAACTCTTATTTTATTGTGAGAAACTAACTGCAATGAATTATAAAGAAAAACATTGATATGTACCGAGAAAACGGTATAGAAGTCACAATTTTTATCAGAAAGGTGATCATTCTGTTTTGATGAAACACGTTTTCTAAACTTGCTTGGTGGATTCAGAAGAAAAAATGGCATAAGAGACGTTATTTCTACGCTTGATTCACTTCTATTCATGGAAAACCAGAAAAACATCGACATGTACCGAGAAAACGGCATAGAAGTCACAATTTTTATCAGAAAGGGGATCATTCTGTTTTGATGAAACACGTTTTCTATACTTGTTTGGTGTTTTTGGCGAGAAAAATGGCGAAAAGTAACTTTTTCCAGAAAAGTGGTCGGATATCCATGGACTTACCCATATTAATTTCTATAATTCTCAATATATAGGACGAAATTTCATAACTTTCTACAATAATTAACTTTCAGATGATTATATTTTGCAATTTTTGGTTTATTTATTCGAGTTTTCATATGTTGGAGAATATCATAAATTCAGTTGAGATCAAAGTACAGTGAACTAAACATGTTTTTCTGGTAAATTTGTCGTTTTTTTCCGTCGATATTCATATTTTGTTTGGTAAACGATATTGCGATTAATATGACTTCGAATAGATTCGTAATGACTGTTATAACTACACATATCCAGCGCAAATAATCTAATTGATTTGTCCTTGTTTCTCAATAAAATAGAAAAAGAACTTGTACTGTTGTCAAGATGGATTATCTAAAAATTCCTACACTAAAAATTAAGATTTCGTACAAGTTTTTTGTCATTAGTTCAAGAATGTTTGACTGAAATTAAGTATTTCTACTAGTTATGTTAGCTTGATTACGTATCACTTCACATGTTCCTAACATCAACGTTAGTTTCAATTTCACCGAATGAAAAGAATAATCTGCAAATCTTCATGTATTTATTCACGGGAACGTTTTTACAAATTGTTTTACCACAATTTTGCTTCTAACACAAAAGGGAGAAACTGATTTCTTGTGATTTCTAATAGCTTCTAATCGGTTTCTCATGGTCCCCTTTAATTTATAATCAACTTTCAATAGTTATTCCCATCCTTTACATTTTTTCATGATTCTGGGTGAAGAAATGAGTTAATTCCATTTTGTTGTGATGCCAACAAGTTTGTTTGAAGAACAACTGATAGGTGAGATGAAGATCTACAAAGGCTACTAAGCCGTTTCATAACAGAGATTCAAAAGTAGCTGAGTTTCCCCGTCTCCTCTCGTTTCGTAGCGAAGTAAAGCAACACTCTTCACATGGGGGAGGGGGAGCATGAGTTAAATTTCTGACTCGTCAACTTACATTTTACTTTTTAGAAAAAAAAGATATCTTTCTGAAAACGTCTCTCGGTGTTTGGCAGATTTTTTAAAGCATTTTCGTTGGTGATTTTGTAACTAATCATAGTAATAAATGAATATATATACATAGACGTATGTTTATGGTTTCAGTAGTTGAGCAATTTTATTCATGTGAATTCAATGTGAGTAGAGCAGGGCATCGCAACTATGGTATCATACCCTTCTAATTTAAAGAATAAATACAATCACAGATACTAATGAGCGTTGGACAAACTGTTGCTTTTTCTCGCGAACATATAGTCGATGTTTCGCATGAAACCTAACGAGATTCTCTCATTGTTAAACATATTCCCTCTAACACATGTCAAATATCCTGTAAAAAAATCTCGAACTTGCACATACAAGTATTAATGATAAGATTATTGCTGAAGTCAAATTAGACAAGTTTGTCTTGTGTAAAAGTTGCATAGTTACGCATGGTTTAATAGCATTGTTTCTGACAATTTGTTTCACTTTTAGTTGCCTAGACTCGATTCAATTGAACGAAGAGGAACACAAAATGGTAAGAAATCTCATGTTAGAATGGGTTTGTGTAGGTATGATAATTGAAAATAAGGCTTCTATAGAGAATGCAAAAGATAATTAGAAAAAACACTTGCTTGAAAAAAGAAGTGACAGGACGGTTTAAAATAGCTTTTATCTCTTTCAAATAATGAAAGCATATTTTTAAAATTTAGTCCTCTGGGCCTTCTATTATTTCTGGAAAAAGCAACAAAACTTTCTCTGCCTCGAGTTCTCTTTTTAGTATATCCAGCTATTCATCGCATGGAATGTAAATTTACATCATTTTGCTTGTACAAATTAGGACCTATCTCTAAGACTATAAATTTTTTATTTAATGGCAAATTGAACCATTGCAGTAATGAAATACAATCGCATAACGATAAGCGACAAACAAAAAAAAATAAGTGAAAGGAGTTGAATTGATTTCTTTTGTTTCTCTGAGACACAGCAAACAATTTTTATAATACAGTATCTTGAAAAGTTTTGATCGATTACAGTTCAAATGAACCTGTTTTCCAACTAACTACTCGAGATTATCGAAGTGAAAACACTCTGTCAGTATATTTCTCCATAGTAAAATTCAATCAATTATTGAATTTTTCAACATGATAATTAAAAAGAAAATCTAAATCTACAATATAGAGGATGAGCAAACATTTTCCCAAACCATAAAAGATCCCCGTATGGTTGATGATCTTTAAAAGTCCAATGCAGACAAGAACTAAATTGCATGAACGAAGAGACAAAATCTATTGCCAGTAATTATAATGACTGATGGAAAATCTAACTAAGAATTCCAATCTCAACTAGTGTCTAATCTCATCTGCCACAAATGTGTGACTTTATTCGAATGTCCCTGATTATGTACTTAGAGTTCTTGTTCAAGAATGTATCTCGTTGTTGATAAAAGGATAGTGACTGTTATGAATGATGGAGAAACTGCTAAAAAGATCGTCTTTATGATTGATATTAGGTGAGATGGTTGTTTGGAAGACTCACAGATCTTTGTTTTTCACGATATCATCGAAACCATGCCATGAAATAAGTGTCGAAAGAACCTGATCATACATGGAGGTTCATTAATCATAAAATAAATTATAACTTATGAAAAAAAGTTGATTCCAATTAAAGCAATCGTTGGCAAACGGAAAGTCGGTTCTCTAAATTATAAAGTTTTCTTCAAGGAGTATTCTCCCGTAGTTGTTGAATTGGAAGGCTGAAGACTAGAATTGAAAAATAATTTAACAATGTCGATATGCCTCTCTGCAGAATAATTACGTCATGGTAAATGCTAACAATATTACTAGTAGTAGTTCCATCGAATAAAATGGAAATTTGAAAATGTCACATGGTCACTAAGATTCAATCGAGGTGATGAATAGGAATAGATGTTAAATCGAGCAGTCTCGTAAACAGATGATCTATGCTCAAACTATAGTTCTGTTCAAAATAAGTGGGGATGTAGTTGACTTGAAGATGCATAGAGAACGATGAATTAATTTGATATTGGGTGAAGCTTATAGTAACAATTGACTTGTATTATCGAATAACTTCTTAAGTAGCGATACGAGAAAATTTAAAATTCAAATGAGACAAGGCTCTCGTAGCTTTAGATTTTGATGTGATTTCATCTTCATCCATTCTTTCGGAGATTTTTGATCATTATTTGGTCATTTTTAGCCATTTTAACATAACCAAGTATCGATATTACAAGACAAGTACACAAGAAAAATGTGAGATATAAAACCAGACATCAGACACTGTTACATCATAAACTTAGACTCTACGAACATAATGCAATCATAATCAATGGTTCTATTGAACGACTTGAAACAAGTTCTTTTTAAATAAGCCAATTATAGAATACTTGTAGGATAGTAATTATTTCAAACTTACATATAGCTTAGAAGTCATTATACTTTGTTGGTTCAATCTAGAGTTGTACAGAGATTCTGCGTTGAAAAGCTGCAAAGATACTAATTTGAACGAGACTGAAAGAACAATGATCATTTTTCGATTAGATCAGCTTGTTTGTTTGTACATGCAACTTTCTAAAATTGTTTTGAACAGTTCGTAAGAGAGCCTTCATCGTAATTCATTGATTCTTCATAGTAAGAAATACTTGTCTTTGACAACACATCTTCTGCCTCAACGCATGTATACCTAGTTCTTTGTAAAAAATAAGACCAAGCAAAGTTCTATGAGATCAACACCACGATAGAAATTTGATGGCTCAAATTAATATCTGTACCTATCTGATATGAAATAGAATAGTATCAAGATTGATCAGTATGCAGAGTCATCGTTCATCGATATCAAGATAGTGATGATTGAGCTACACACATCCTTAGTCGAATTCTCAATTATAGAAAGTTTACATTTGATTTCGATAATCGAGCAGTAGATTTTTTACGTGTTTTTATAAAATATGGCATTCATTTTATAAACAAAGCATAGTTAGGGTAACTTTAGGCAAAAATTTTCACGTGAAAACATCAAATATTTCTCTAATTTAGTCAAATGAACTGTCTGTGTAGTTATTACGATAGGAATTTGTTTTCGAATTCCTTCTTAACCGAATATCGTTCACAGAAGTTCAATTCATATAATTATAATGATGAGCTTCAGTTTAGAAATTTTATCAGTTGGAGAAAAGAAACAGGTTGATAAACAAGAATACGAGACGTGTGAACATAGCATACATTTTTAGAAACGATTACCTTTAACTGTCGAAGGATACACCAGAATGCCGGACCCTACAGTGAATTGATTATCTCCTAGATAACTCACTATAGTTATATTAATTATCTTCAACATGAATTCGATCTATGATGCTTAATGAATCGAAAAACGTCTCCGTTTACATTAGAATCATATGGATACTAGAATCTTTTTTGCTGTTGTCATCATTTTCAATGACTAGAGTTAAACTTTATAGAAGAATCACCTCCCTTCTGTTTTTTTTCTTGATTTCATCTTAACCTCTTGAACATTTTGACTAAAGTTGATGATGACAAATGCTAAAAGAAAATATTGATGACTTTGTTTCGGTAGAGAGAAAATTGAACAAGTGTTCATCATCAATAAATATTTAATTCACTTCATTGAATCGAACTAACCAAGTAACTTCATTCTCATATCCTCGAATGATCAGTCAGGCATCATGCCTGTTGATCTGCGATCATGTACGAACATCTAATAATGAAATTGCATTGGATGAAAATGAGTATATGGTTGATTTGCACTTCGTTTATACCATTGGTCTGTCAACATTGAAATTCATATCTCAGCTTCTAATCAACGGATTTTGATGTACAGTTGTTGGAGAACACTCATTCAGAGTTACTCTATCTACGAAATATGTTTTTAAACCTTTAGGTTGTTATCACTGTAGAATTTTCAAGACAAAAGGTAAACTACCTATCGGCAAACGACACCTTAATCAATGCCTACATTAATTTCAATATACCCATGACATGTTATGAAAATTGCTTGTGCATATCCACTGCGCGTTCTATATGGAGATAGATCGAATTACAGCTACTAATGCTCGTCTATAAGTACCCAGGTCGAACTAGCACAGTCGTAAACGACCGTATACGGAGAAATACGGCAAAATACATGGTCCAGTATTACGATCGTATATCTCCGTGTCGTATACGGAGAAATACGACGATGTACGGAGAGTAAAACGATCGTTTATGGTCATCGTATACAAAATTCGTAAACGATTTCCATTTTCCACCGTATTCCTCCATATACGATCGTATTTGTCCGTATACGAAACGGTGATATACGACCGTAATACTGGACCATGTAAAACGCTATAATACGACCGTTTACGGTCGTGTGGGAATGCATATACGGTCGTTTACAGCCGTATACGAAGTCCGTAATCGTCGACCTGGGTAAATTCACACTTTCTTTCTGTATTCGAAATATTAAACGATCAAAAATCTTCTGGTAAAACCTGTAGATCGAAGATAAAGGTAAATGTACAGAGAGCAAACGGCAATTATTCCACTGAAAAATTTCAACATATTTCTGATTTCATTACTTCGATTTCTCAGAAACGGCATGAAATCAACAAAATACTCTTATAATCGTTTGTTAGAAGAGTGCAAGTCGTAACTTTGGCGAAAATTTCAGTTTTCAAAAATGTATCAATTCTAACAAAAAACAACATTTGATTTGAAAAGTATCTCGACGGATTTGATTACATACATTTTTCACAAATGATTAATTATTAGATACTAAGTCCAATCTATTTTTCTTGAATGCAGAGACTTTTGTGAATACTAAGTCAAGCTTCGTTACCTTGTATAATCCTGCAATGTGTCTTGTACTTTGCTTAGTATCATGACATAAAATGGTATTTCGCATAGAATGAATGTATGGAGAAAAAATTGCTTTCCTGCTTCTCCGGAAAGTAGTTCGGTGTCTATTTCTGAAGTTAGTTGAGATGTAATGTCCAAAAGATTTTATTCCTCATGTGGGGACGAGAATACAACGGTCTGTTGAAAAATCAATCGAGAACCAAGGAGAAAAAACTGCGAACGATATCAACCAAGGATTGCCCGGTGAGATGATCTGAACGTAAGAAGCTGAAATGTTTTAGTTGTAGCAGAAAAACGAATTTTTTCATCAATATCTTTTAGACTATACTGATACATTTTTTAATGTCTGACCACATTCCAGGAGTCATTTTCTTCTCACAAGTACGTTTACACGTTTTAGTTTGTTTTTCCATTCACTTACGCATTGGAAGTATATTTTCTCAATCAATAACATATGAAATATGTACTATTTTATAAATTTAATCTTGTCAAGAAACATCTGAAAATACAGAAATTCAGTAAGTTCGAATTTTTCTACTGTATATAAACCTGGCAGTTGACAGAATGTTAGATTTGTGTTCAACCAAGAGATTTCTATTGAATTGATCGAGTCAAACTATCTGCTTGTCCGATTTAGTTGATTCTTTTTTGACGAAAAGTGTACTAAGAACCACATATGTGTGATTTGCACCTGTATTAAATCAAGCCGTAGTATTTACTTTGTTGAAAACTCCACAGTAATGCTTTATATGAATTGCTTTTATTGCTTTAGTCATATTGTATTTGTCGCTAAGTGAGTTGTCTCGAGTAACTACCCATGCCAAATGCTGTGGAGTTAAGCTAAACAAGCAATGCCACCGAAGTTCGTTTGTCGCATCCATCTACCTTACACTGTTATAACCAAGTTTCTGTTAGATTTGATGGATGGGCAGATAGCTACAATAGTAACATGTTCGAGTCTTTCTCTCTTCGGCTTCATATTTGCATAACTCAATTACATTATATAAATATATAAATCAAACTACTTTGTTCGTGTATGCTTTATACATCTATTTCTTACTGGTATATAATTCCATCTGTCAAATCGTTGCACACGACCCGTATGTTGTTCCGGTTCACATGTTTACGTGATACGTGCTTGGATTTAGCATTAATTGCTTTTCATTCTTCATAAAGTTACTTATAATTAACATCATATCTGTACAAACTTTCTCATGGGTTGAATGCAAAATTAATCTAAAGTAATCGATTTCCGTTAATGATCAATTGATTAAACACTGTGGCATAGAAGTCTATCAATAAGTGACACGATCTGTCTTGATCTTATTTCAAGATTTTCATATTAGAAATTGAAGAACTAATCGGCTATATCGCTATAGAGTTTCTGAGAGGTATCATTAACAAGATTTCGAATAACTAACAACAAAAATGGTACAAATGTCACATCAGACTAATTTGTATCTAGTTCAAAAAATCATGCGTATTGTTGACAGTTCGATTTCCTGTCGAATATTTAACTTGTATGAAACAATTGTAACAAGTGTGTTGTTTTATTAATCCCATAGGTAAATAAAAAGAATTAATCGAGCATTTTAACTGAGAAAGCAAAGTTTTGAAAAAACAAGATAAAATTGAAAAAAATTCATAGTGCGTTGGATACTTCGTTTTCGGACAAAATAAATCCAAACAACAAGTGAAGAGTGTCAACTGGCGCAGATATTTTTCATTGATTGATAATGAGTCGTGCGAGCAAAGTTTTTTCGCGAGTACAATGTGCCAAAGAATATTTATAATCAATAGAAACAACGATAGACTAATTTGGAAAAAATCCGCATTGTTCATGGGGCTGTCAAGTTTTTTTGTCTTTGTAAAATTTAATTAATCAAATTTCATACAACATACAAGTTCTTTGGATTTATTTAGTACTAAATGACTTTTCGTAATATGACATATATACATAAACCAAATTTTCATTTGCTGAGCTTTTTTTTCTCATTATAATATTTATGAATTGCATTAAGAGTAAGATTACTTTTTTGTGTTCTAATCTTTAGACAAAATTGAAAAAGTAATTGAGATGATTGGGAAAACGTAAACCCCTCCCCAGAATAAAAAGCCATGGCCTTCTATTATGAAAATTTATATCGCTCCTCCGATTGTAGGCTATGTTTTTGCTAGGATTTACCGAGAAAGTACTGGAAAACCAGTGTTTTACTAGGAAAATGGTCATTTTTTTCACAAAATCTTGATTCTTTTTACACAAAAAGCAGATTTTTTACTAAAAAACCAACTTTTTTAGTGCTGAAATCTGAAAATCCATTGGGTTTCTGAAAAAAAGCATCTGGAGATCCCATGACCTTCTATTAGGTCTTGTGAACTATTTCTTGGGAGTGGCCTAATAATGAGGACGGCCTTCTAATATGGGGTGACCTTTTATTCTAGGGGGGGGGGGGGGGGGGGCTATTTTAAGCACCAACCAAAAGCTTTTTCCATAGTCTCGAGTACTCGATCATGAATAATCGATGCATATCGCTCACATTATCAAAAAAATCAGAGCAGGTCAAAATCAGTGATAGATATGAGCAGATAGCATTTGAGCATGTATATTTGACTTTTTTCTTTCGATAGTAGAAATCAGAGCTGCTGGCCTGACACCTGTCTGGCAGCAGGCTTAGATGAATTTAAAAATTTTTGCTTGGCCTGACCTACAGATCAGGTCAGGCTTAACTTTTAGCCTGGGTATGATGTAATACTATAACATTTACAGTATTCAACTCTAACAATTAGACAACTTCATGAGTCAATGATGATTGGTTTTGATATTTTTTGTTGGCCATTAATTCAAATCAATGTTTTTATACTTTTTATAAGGTCTTTTCAGTGCATGTGTTGCTATTAACTTTTCATTTCTCAGACATGCAGAATTTTTCAATGTCTTTTTGAAACTTATACTTTTGTGATACGCAGCTACTTTTGTTTCTAATTTTTTTTCCGCCAGCATTATTTAAACATTTTTTTACTGATTGAACTTTATACTTATGAAGTTCGCACTACTCAGTTACAAAGAGTCATAATTCTAAGAGCTACTCGAGACTCAAATTAAATATAGAGTTTTGCTCAATGAAAATGATTGAGAATCAGTTCCTAACAAGAGGGAAACAGCTGATTTCTGATTTCTGTGATGTTTCTGATTGATATAAGAGAAATCAAAACAAAACAGGGAAATCAAAAAAATCTGTTTAATTTGCCTCATCCTATATTGATGTTTTGAACAACCAAAGATGTAAAATTGTATCATTTTAATCGAGTGACTGAGTTTTTTTATTTTTTATTTTTCTGATTTTCGATTGATCTGAAATCAAAAAAGCAGTTGTCTCTCCCCTTGGGTCCGGCCCATTTGTTGTATTATCATGTGAATAAAGGTCATTAAACTGTACAGTTAGATGAGTTTTAAAACAAATTCTGAGGAATCCTCATTGATACGTATTTGAGATTGAACAATCTTACATAACAGTGAGTACTTAAGATAATCGTCACTATCCATATGTATTTATAACTGTATTTAAGAAAAAATTAAAAGATTTCCGCATAAATTCCTGAATTGCAGCATCTACTTGATTGGCTGATTGATGGAAAATGTTTCATTTCAGAACATAGGATCATGGTCCTGTGTCAAATATTTTCATAAAGCCGGTCTTAGAATTTATTTATGACTGTTCTTAGTTGAGATTTGGCATACCAAATTCTATTGTTTTCATGAGAACATATCAAATGACTCATTGAAAGTTAAACAACGAATTAATAATAATTTGTAAATTTTATAACCATGAAAAAATTTGAAACATTAAGCTCCCCTGGCTTTGCCTGCAGGCCAGGCTGCACGTTGATCATTAAATTTTAGCCTGCAGGCCAGTCAGGCCAGGCCGTATGAAGTCAGCCTGCAGACCAGGTCAGGCTGATAAACGTTCACCTGTTCGCAGCTCCGGTAGAGACTAGTCAGTTTTCTCTCTATCGTTTACTGTTTGGAGTTCTCTACATACTACTGTAGATAGTTTCACATTTTACGCATTTGATTATTTTACTCATTAATTCAGGTTGTAAGTTTTAATGCATGATGACCAGAAAGTATATCATTTCTTTCTTTTGCGAGTCAGGTAGGAATAAAACATTATATGAGTTATAGCAATAGAGAACGACACGCCACAAAGTATAATACAGAGTAATACGCGATGGTATTTTGTATAAAACTAATATCAATGATATTCGATCGTTTTAAGTACATTTCCAATTGAGAAAATGAAATAAGTTTTAATTGCTAAATGAAAATATTATCAGATGTGTGAACAGCACGTAATAGTAATATAATATGTTTCGTCTGAACATTCAAATATCTTCTGAAATTGTCATTCTTGATATCTTCAAGATCTCAAAGAATTATTACAACCATTGCATCCTCGTCTTACATTTTTAGGAACCTGGACTGTTTATTACGTAACTGTTAAGTTGAATTGTGAAGCGAAGCTATTAAAAGTTGTGCATATTATATGAATATTCTGAGATTTTGATGGTTTGAAATCCCAAAATAGATTTAAATCATGCCAATTTTTTGAGTACATTCGACAATGAAATTCTCTGGGGGCTTAATGTATCTTCAAGTCGTTAATTTTGATATGCATTGCTGACGGAAGGTATAGCATTTGGAGTACTTCCTACTTAATCCATCAAGATTAAAGCAGATTCAGAGAAAACTATCATGTAAGCTAATGACTATTCGGTTTTTTACCCGTTTTGTATTTAAAAGATGTAACAATATCGAAATTTGCAGACTGAAACAAGCTACATGCACATTTCGACTTCTTAATTGTCTATTGATAAATTTCATCTTATTAATACGAACTCTTTATCTTTGACTATTGATTTCTTGATTTTAAAAGCCGATTTGATTACATAATTGACGATATTCTATCAACGACTTTCCTTTTGTCACAGATCATAAAATATTCAATAGAAACGAGATTCACATGCGACACATTTCTTTCCATTCTGTCGTGACCTGTTGTTTTAAAAAGAAGTTATGTAAAAACGCTGTGCTCTGTAGATATAGAGTGAAAAGAATATCAAGAATACATCATTTATGTAAGACTTCATGTTACTGATAATTATGTACCCACGTAATGCAGTTAATAAAATAATCATGGTTCCGAACAAATGCTAATAATCACGTCTGTATGCAGGCAGAAATTTGACGAATCAGACAATACTTCACAATCTTTCGATTGAGATTTCATTAGAATGGCATCGTTTCAATTTAAATAAAATCTCAGTTCTTCTAAGAAATTTTCAATTTACTTCGATTTCGATCTTCTTCTTAATCTTTTTAGTAGTTTGTTGTACTTCAATCGATTTTAATTGATTAATAAAGGTTAACTTGTTAGATAGGTTATAGAGAACATAACTCAAATTAAAGAAAATAAAAAAGAGTTTAGAGTAAAACTGTGATTCTCCAAGGATGAAAGCAATGCAGTATTGCATTGATTTTTTTATAAAAGAAAATATTGGATCATAACCATATTTTTGAGGGTTTGCTGCATCAGATGTGACAGAGCAATTTAGTAAAGAAACAAAGCATTTTGATTTATTGATTGTAACCTTTTTCTTCTCACAAACATAACTACGTTCACTTCATCAAGTATTAATATATTTTTTCTTTCATTAACTCTAATTGTCATTGATCGTCCATGTATGTTAGAGATGATAGAGTAGATATAGTAAGTGGTTGGAATACTTGAGAAAAATGAGTTTCCATCGTTATATTCCTCAGCAATAGAGGAACAGTGCCTATCATGAAGTCAATCAGTGTTAACAGATCTTGGATTCAGAATTGTGTTCTTTTCCAGCACGTCAGTTTGAAAAACTTAAGCGGTACTTAGAAATATACATCTCTTATATTCAATCTTTATACATCCATATTGTTTGAATAGTCTTTGATTATAGAATGCTAGTTGTTCATAGATTTATGATAATTCTAAAACATTACTTGTCGTCTAGTTACTAAATTTGAGTTATTTTTGTAGTGATCCGAAAGATATTTTTGAAGTAATTCATAGCAAACTTTCAAAAAACATGAATCTAACTAATTTTTTGAATTTCTAGGGCATAAAAATCTCGCCGTGTCCTATGGACATCTTTGATAAGAAACATAGCAAATATGCATGTTATATGTAACACATTGTTGAAAAGTGCGATCAAGACCAATCAAGCTGCCTAAAGAACTGGAAAGTTTGAAACCATACACCAGACCAATACAGTATATATGCTTACATTTTTAGTTTCAAGATTCATATCTAGAGTTGAGACACATATTCGTAGTATCGAGCAATATGCTACAATAACGTCCCATGGTCGAACAATCGGATGGCAAGTTCTTACATGGATTTTATGTCTGATCATATCTGACCGTATAAAATCTGATGAAAAAACGTACCCATGTCGAACAATCCGATGACAAGTTCTTACAAGGATCATATGTCTGATCATATCTGACCTTATAAGATCCGATAAAAAAACGCACTCAAAATCGTCGTCTCTGACTTCTTACGTACGATCGCACTAAAAGATTCTTGAAAGATTCTGTTATGTGGGATATACCACAGTAGTATTTTAATGAAATTAATTATCCTCTCGAAATAATTATCACTAAAGATTTTAATACAAATAAAGTGAATGTAAGATCTTTCGAGGAAAATATAGTATGATCTGATGTAAGATGTCAGAGACGCCGATTTTTTGTCAGATTCTTGAAAGATTTCGTTCATATGCAAGATCTTGCATGTACAACATAATATCTTATGTCAGATATTTTGACCTGGGTACTAGAACATCGTCGTCTCTGACTTCTTAAGTACGATCGCATTAGAAGATTCCTGAAAGATTCTCTGATGTATTATATATAACACAGTAAAATTTCAATAAAATGAATTATCTTCTCAAAATATCACCCACCTAGGTCGAAAACTCTGACACAAGATCTTATGAACAGCATACAAGATCTTGGAATATGGGTGAAATCTGACAAAAAATCGTCGTCTCTGAGATCTTGCATCAGATCTCACAATCAGATTCTGGAAAGATCTTATAAATGTGTATGATCTTTCAAGAATCTGAATGTCTGATCTGATGCAAGATCTCAGAGACTACGATTTTCATACGATTTTTCGTCTGATCTTACAAGATCATACAAGATCAGATGCAGAATCTTATATGATCGTGTAAGATCAGATGAAATCGTACAAAAATCGTGGTCTCAGATATCTTACATCCATTCGTACAGTAAGATTCTTGTAAGATCTTACTTTCGCATAAGATTTTCTCTAATCTTATAATCAGATTTGACAGAAGAGCAAGATCTGTCAAGAATTTTAGAGTAAGCCTTGATGTCAGACTTCGGAGACCACGATTTTGTGTACGATTTTTCGTTTGATCTTACAAGATCATACAAGATCAGATGCAGAATCTTCCCAGAGCTTGGTATATGATTGTTTGTCTCGGGTTTGGTTATAAATATATTTTCCACGAATAGAAGATCTTGCTGGCATGTCATAATACGACTGCTTGTAAGCTATAAAGAGTACTCGAATCTGTGTACGATTCTTTTCTGTTTATTTTAGCTCAAGTAAAATGTCCTTTTTGGATTATTCGACTTAGCTATTGAAATCCGACAGAAACACGATACTAAATCTACAATGCGACAGAATAAAATTCAAGCATGTACCAAAAATTTCGATTATTGAGATTTTCTCAGAATCCAACACGGATCTTACGATGTTTTTTAGGGGCACTTTGACATGCTGGGATTAGCAAAATTCGACTGTTCTCCATCATGCAAAAATAAAAGCCAGTTTCTATATCTGTACAACTCTGTTTAAAGGAAATTATAGTCTTTGAATTCGAAAGCACACTATAGTATATTGACTTTAAAATTGGTAGTCAAGAATTTTAGCATTGACCCACTGTGATGATTTTTCCGTTGCTTTCTCTCATTAAATTTTCATTAGTCCTTTTCGTGTCATCGTCTATTATAAAATCCCATAGTGATGCTAGTTTTTATATCAAAAGTTTGATTACTGAAGATACATTCACATGGTTACCAACAGAAGGCACAATTTCTCAAGTTTTGTTAAAAGAAAGGGCGACAAGACTCCTAAAGATGTTTCATCGTTAGAGTATGAGCCAATAAATAATAAAAGTCAATCTTCAACATACATAGAAACCAGCCGTAGTTTTCATGAATAATGGATGATGAATAGTATAGCCTTTTTTATATGCAAAACATTCTATATTCTTCGAGTAGCTGAATGTTTAAAATTAGCAGTGTAATGAATGCTTGAAAGTCTTTCACATAGGAAGTACTTCTTTTAATCAGCCTGATTCTTCAAAATCCAAATAATCAAATCATTGCACAAATATCGTGATATTTCTTCTTTATAGTTTCTCTTAACATTCTACGAGGCATCATTGGATTTGGGAATTAAGTGCTCTTTAACATTTATTGTAAGATTATTTCGCTGATAGAATTTGTTCCGTTAAAATAGAAAATTGTTTATTTAGGTTCAAACTGTCAAATATAGTACTTGTTATCTTCTAAACACCCATTTGGTATATTTTGAAAATAGATATGCACGTTTACCCCATCTGTAGACATGTATGCATATCTATGTACCGAACTTAATGATTTATTCGTAATTCAAGCAAACGTGTTCAATGAGTTCTAACTATGCGTTCGCATTTATCAAGGAAATGACTTTGCTTCAGTCAAGCCAAGAAAAACTAACTTACAGGAGCATTTAAACCGTGATTTAAATCTATTTACCATAGAAGAGATGTTGCATTCACTTAGAGGAAGTTCTGAGAATATTTCTGTCTTCGCATGCCGAAGTGAAAACAATGCTACACAGATAAGAGATATATCACATCGTTCTTTTGCGGAGACGTGACAGGAAAAAAGAATTCTTCAACAAAAATGAGTAAGATTTTAGTAGAAAGTCTTCATTTCATTTCACACTACCAAGAAAAAATAACAATCACAAAACTCGATCACAAGGTAAAAATGCAGAAGTTGATTTATTAAAGATGAGTGCAACATATTCAATAAGCAATACTATTTTGCTCTCTCTCTCTCTCTGTCTCTCTAACTTCATAATCACATGTGCAGAAGAGTTTATCAAATAGCCATCGTATGCATTTTGTTGACCGTACGAGTGTAATATAAACCAAAAGGAGTTATTAACTTACTATAAAATAGATTGAACACATACAGAATGAATAGTTTCATTCAAACGTAGAAGGCTAATTTAAAATAAAAACGTTATGCTTATAATTTTTCTTTTCTTCACTTCGTGATAAGCGCAGAATTTAATGAGAAGACTGATTTCGTTCCGCATGAAAAGCGGCACTTTCCTACATATGCCATTTAAGAATTTCCTTTAAAAGAAAAAGTACTTTTGTAAAATTCTTTTCGTATTCATGTCCTCACGATTATGCGAACGGTGTGAAGCAGAGAAAAAATAACTATATGGATTATATCCCGATTCGTCGAAAGCTTAATTGATTTCCCCGTTTTGTCAAATTCTATATGTCCCTGTATTCCTGTTCCGTCGAAAAATGAAACTTAATCATAAGAGAAAGAGAGATAATATATCCTGTTTAATTAGACTTTTTTTAATCCTCCTAGCCAAAATAGATGCATAATAATAAAAAAGTATGTTCTGACAAAGCATTATTAGAGAACAGTAATAGGAACACATAGAGAAGATACATGTGTGGAATGAAAATTATCCATGATTTGCTAAGTTTAGTAGAAACAATATATAGCAAGTTTTTTTTTCCATTTAAACAAGTATTGGATACATCATGAGATCGTCTTCTAACCCCATGTATATAAATTTCTCAAAGTGAACAGCCAAGATAGTTAAACTGCTTTTAATAATCAGTTTAGTTAAAAGACAACTTTTCAAGACATTCAAAGCATTGAAGCTAGTCGCTTTGATTATGATTTTTTTCCTTAAAATTTGATTTTTAGGCGAAACACAGATTCACCAATTATATGGTGCGATATTCTTTGATTTGATGATTTTTTACACGAGCGCTATAGAATTTCATCGCTTACCCTAATTGCACAAATAGTTGTGAAATATTTCTATCTATCTTTTTGAAATAGCAAAACAGTGTCAGTCAGAAAAGCTATGCTAATGTTTTTATCACACCATCGTCTGGCAGTCGGAGAATCAGTGTGAATCTGTACATCATATGTATAGTATAATGAAACCAAATTTAATTTAGGACTCAGTTCTACGTAGGAATATATGAGCTAAAGACCTCCAACTTTATATTATTCAATATCCTTATTCTCTTTATATTGGAAATCTTTAGTGTAGAGTGTGTTTCGTTTGCATAAAACTCATCGAATGAAACTATAAAAATGTCCAACAAGAATCTTTCTTGACTTTCAATACCATATATGAACAGTCAGTCGATTATAAATCATCATTCAACGAAAAAAATCAATTGAAATCTTAGAAATCTTTATGAGAGTAGATTTTACACAGAAACGCTTTCGATTTTTTCTCAAACACAATCAATCATTCTATGAGCAATTCATATATTGGCATTTATGGTGACTGAATCGATTCAGATGTACTGATGAGAGTGCTCGTCTTACATTTCTCTCGTACTTCTTAATGTTCAAATATTCTCTTTCCTTGAATCATGGTCAATAGTTTTATATATGCAATCCAGCTTCTAGATCTAACAGTATCGAAGTATAGAACTCGTCGTAAACGTGTTGTGTTCTTAATGCAATGAAGAGCATTTCAATTTATTTCTATGACATGTTGTAACAGATGTATTTTGAGCATTCTAATGGAAAGTGCCAGCGAAGTTTTATGAAATGCTATAAATTGAGCCTTCATCTATGCAGATAAAACAAAATTCATTTAATTAGAAAGAGTAACTCTGAATATTATCTTGAATACTAAGAAAGACAACAGATTTTAGAACATTCTATTGCTTAAAATAAATAAGATAATGGAAAAATGTCAAATCAAAATTTTTATCATATTTCTTAGTTCAAGAATAGAAAATCATCATACATAGGAAAAAACATTGTGCCCGCCGAAGTTTTAATTTCCTTAAGTAACTGCCACACGACTGAATGGATTTTCTGGTATATCAAGTCCTCTAAAGGCTCATTTATGAACAAGTTATACTAGGAACGATACTATACCCGAGTCAGAATACCCTTTCAACTAATGTAATCTTCTCGTCCATCCAAAAAGTTTTCCTAAAGCGAGAATCTCCGTAACTCATTAAAACTGGTACATATCAAGAGAGTGAAGATTAATTGACTGAAGCGTTTATTTTATTTCATTTATTTTTTCCACTTTTTCATGTGCGTGCATCTCTACAAATTGATCATATTAGTGTAGAAGTAAATTTAGATGTTAATTGCATTTTTCTATTCACCTACTATATTTTCTCTAATCCGAAAAAAGTACTATCAAGAAATTTTAGCTTAATCGTCGAGAAAAATGTTCTTTTTTATAAATATAAAGATGTAGTATTAGTCGTGTTATCATATCTTTAGACAATGAATTCGAACACAAACTTTTGTTTGGGAACTTTTTTCCGTGAAATAAATGATGTCGAATGTTCAATTAGTCGTATCATGGGATCGGTAATAATATTTGTATCGCTGCTATCAATAATATTTAGTGTTCGTTTCACATATTGGTCGTCATTCCATCGACATATGCAATATCATCATTATTCGCTGATGACATCAATGATATTATCATCAACATCACTAATCATTGTGATTGTTCCATCAGTAGTCTTACAATGGTTATCTTGCCATCGAATGTGCTCAAAATTCTACTGCCAATTAGAAGGATTTGTTTCATATTTAAATGGTTGTGTTCACATGTTTATGCTAATGATGATATCAATTATTCGCTATTCGACTGTCTTTGGTAAGAATGCACAAAATCAGTTTATTGGTCAAAGTCCAAATTTACCAGTTCTAATATGTTGGCTGTTTGGTCTTACTTTTGCATTTCCACCATTATTTGGTTGGAACAAGTATACACCTGAAGGCGTTGGTTTTCATTGTGGATTGAATTGGTTCGACCGATCAATTAGTTCACGAATTTATTTTATTTTGGCTTTTGTCTTTATCTATTTTATACCGCTGCTTATGTTATTAACTATCAACATCTATGTTTATTATAGAATTCGAAGTTTACTTCATAGCAGAGCAATAGTGACAGAATTAAATCCTTTTTCAAGTCAACCCTATGAAAAACATGAAACAACCTCATTCACGTCATCATCTGGCTGCAATTCAAAAATGAAATGCGCAAAACGTTCCGTTGGCTCCTCAACAAAGACAATCATTGGAATTTCTCGATTAGTTGCTGCGCGCACACCACCACACCATTGCCAAATAAATTCTCTTATACGATTAAATCGTTTGAAAGCTGATCGACGCTTTGCATTGGCAACCATATTTTTAGTAAGTGAATATTTACTTAGTTGGACACCTTATGCTCTGGTGGCCCTGTTTTATTTATTCAATGTGAATTATATTGATCAACAATCATTATTAATGACAGCATGTGCCTTCATTGCGAAAACTTCAATGATTATAAATCCACTTATTTATCTAGCGACAATAAAAAAGAAACTATTTAAATCAGTGTTGTATTTTGGTAGGTGTTCGTGTTCGTATTGTAGAGGGAGAAAAAATCTCCGTGTCACATAACTCTGTATTTTTCTGTGTTGTGAAGTCAAAAAATAAAATTCACTGTCGTTCGCATGAAATAATCAGAAAGAAATTTTTTGAACACAAACAATACTGCATTGCAAGTTTATACCAACGTGAGCTAGTCTTAGATGAAATTAATGTTAAACTTTGAGCAAGTCAATGATGTGAAACGATGGACTATTTAAGGTCACTAATCTACATTCGTATTGGTTGTAAAGAAAATGCATTATGTTGAAATTGATTAAATGTTTTCTTCTTCGTGATAGATAGTTTTTAAACCTAGGGTTTCATTAGATCAGAATAATTTTAGACTCGCTTGATTATCGATGAAGATATTTATAAGAGTTCATCACTGTATTAAAAAACAGATAAGTCCATTGTAACGGTGTCGGCAATGAAATCATTCCACGCTTATTCGATTGTTGTTTTCTTAAACGTTCAATCGAGTTATTTTCATTTTTACTATTCGATACACAAGCCTTTGATACGATCACAGTCCAGACGTGTTCTATTGTAATGCATGATACCATAATATCACTTTTACTTAGCGGGCAAGAAATATCCAGTCCATGAAACACTTTCACTTAATTTAATTTTGCAGTGATAATCATTGAATGAAATGCTTTCATTGAGACAGCTGTGCTATAGACGAAAATGTAAGGGATAATTAACGTCTGTGGGAAAATACTGTATGCATTATTATCCAGATTTATCCAATCTTCCAGGGAAAAGTATGCTTGGCTCGCGTTAAATCTACAACAAATAAAAAAGAGAATCAGAATCTCATTAGACACAACGGAGAGAAAACTATTACTGCTTTTGAATTTTCAAGAATTTTCATCTGAATAATTTTCAAATTTGTAGCAGACAAATTCACAGACCAAGCCCAAACATTTTCGATGGTTCAAAACTTGAAAGATTTTTTTAACAGTTGTAAAAGAACGACTCATGAAGTTCTTGTAGTATACACATGAATTGACATTGAAATGTGGTAAGCTTTTAATAGATGATCATCATGTTCCACTGTTTACAGTTGCATTCTTTTCTTTTCAGCAGGAAAGACAATATAGGGATCAAAAGTCCTACCAATGGAGAAAATGTTGCATGATATTAGCATGCCTTGAAATTCTTATCTTCAGAGTATCCCATATTACGCTTCGTTACATAGAACTATGCATATCTTTATGCATAACGTTATAGTCTTCTAAATCGTGATTGTTTTTCTAACTTTATACTTGTAGAATGATGAAATTTAAAAATAGCATCAGACTTTGATGAAGACACTTGTATACTTGATGTTAATTTAAAAGAGTTGTAGAGAAACTTCTACGATCCTGTGATTTATTTTCGTATCATGCATGATTGAAGAAACATGTACGTAATACTGGTATTCATGCAGTTATGCTCGAAGTCTAATGAGCACGGTAGAATATAGTACCCTTCTGCTACATAACACCCAGGTGAATTACCATATGGAGTTTAGAAATAAACGAAAGTATATGTCGATAAGGGACACTCTCAAAGAGATAGTTTTTCTTCTGCGGATACGCACTTTGAAAGATTCCGCTACTTAAATGGTCCATTAATGTTTACTCTTCTCTGTATCTCTACAAGACACAACAGCTATTTAATTTCTTCATAACTATTTAAACGTTTGTATAGCTATTTAGTATCCTCTCTTCTTTTGTCGATGATTGAGTACCTATCTAAATAGACATAGCTATTTAAAACTATCTATAGTTATTTATTCTTTCGAATACCCAGTGAAAAATATTCTCGGATTTCAATCAAATTATTTTGCAACAAAATCCAATCCTCAATCCGATTGATAATCTTGATTATGTGATCGATCACCATTTAACCCAAACTTGATGTTATTGCTAGCCCAGTGGAAATTAGTTTGATTGAAATCGGATT
>OENT01000314.1:21468-135271 GCA_900239685.1 Rotaria macrura
AATCCGATTTCAATCAAACTAATTTCCACTGGGCTAGCAATAACATCAAGTTTGGGTTAAATGGTGATCGATCACATAATCAAGATTATCAATCGGATTGAGGATTGGATTTTGTTGCAAAATAATTTGATTGAAATCCGAGAATATTTTTCACTGAGTAGCTATGAATTCTTCTCTTCTGTTTATCAACTATTGAGTATCTATTTAAATTGTTGTAGCTATTTAAAATATTCTGTAGCTATTTAAAACTATCTACAGCTATTTATTCGTTTCAATAGCTGTAAGATTGAAATACAAAATAATTTAATAGCTATCTGAAGAATTAAATAGCCACTGATGATTTTGATAGCTGTGTATCTTTTCAATAACTATGAATCACAATAAGTAACTAAACAAGGTTTAAATAGCTACATGCTTAATTAAAAGTATCTCTTTTGAGAAGCCACGGCCGATACGATCTTAACTTGTGTCCCGATTCCATTGAATTAATTCGAATTTGAAAACCCGTCGAAAATAGAAACGGCAATGATTAATATCGAAAAGAAAACTATTTAACAATATCTCATTAGAGTACATCTTCTCCATTAAAAATCATTTTATGTGACGATGCTACTCAAGAAAACAATTCATGATGTTACTGTTTTATTAAAATCCATTCATTTGGATTAGCAATGGTGTTATTTGAAAAGGAAATGAGCTGACAACCACTGAAATCGATCACCTCTGAAAATTCAAATTCCCATTTTCCAAATAGTGAATTCGGAGGTCAGACATTCATTTCCATTCGAATTGGTTTGTTAGTGTTCATTTTGGCTATAGATAGTTGAAAAGAGCAAGATAATATCTGTCTCAAATAAGGTCATGCCCAGTGTTTATATGAACATGTTTTCTTGCGTTATTAGCATTTCTAATTTGAGTTATATTAAGAAAAAAGCTCATTCTTTTTATTCAAGGATGTGCAGAAATATAAGAATATATTATTCTTTTCATTTATTTTTCAGATGACGTGTTTCCTAGTGTATTCAATTACAAAAGTACTTAAGGCACAATTGACCTCATATGACGTTATCAAAGCAGCGGCCCATTTTGAATTACATACTATTCGATTGATATTACTTTGCGGATAAGACTGCTTAGTTAAAGATAAAATGCCTGAGATCACCACAAATTCCATAATTTCACAGATTTTTGACCGATTTTCCCTGCAATAGTTGAACTTTCTATCGAAACAGAATTTATATTTCAAACGAGACTAAGAAAGTGATTCGATCTATGTAATTACAATGAAAATTGTTCCAAGCACTTGTGGTTTTCTCGAAAAATTTCGATGTGGACCTCCTAGGAGTAGGCCACAAAATGATGTCAACCAAAATCTCTTTTTTCATCGCATCATTGAACTAACTAAGAGAGGCAGAATAGAATTCAATTTCTCAAGCAATGCCGTTTCAAAGTTGTGTAAGAGAACAGAATACAAATACATATATTTAAAAAATGGTTAAGATTGATACAGTCTTTATGAGGAATAAATATTGCAAAAATATTATATTCTAAAACATGACAATGTTTAAACAAGAGAATATATTAACATTGAAACTTGTGATGAACGGTATGATTGCTGAGTATGCCTTAGAAATATGAACGAAGAAATAGGAGGTCTAGATCTTTTTAAAGCTTTTCTAATAAGTGAAAGGACATATAACTGTCGCGTCATTCTTTTAATCCTAATGCTCGATGTCAGATTAGAATTCTACAAAAAAGAGATATTAAACTAATCAGGAAGAAACACATGTAAAAGATATATTTTCAATTAATTTTCATAACTCAGAGATAGAGACCTGCAGTTTTCAACACAAAAACATACTAATGAAAGTATATCGCCATCGGATATAGGGTCAGTTAAATCATCAGGTTTTCACAGAGCGAAAAATCTAATAAAAAAATAGCAAACAAGTCGCTGACGTTCAATCTTACTACTTCAAGGCGTACAAATATCTTACCAGGAATTTTAGCTCTGTGTCATGACGAAATCGTCTGAAAAAGCACTCTTTTTTTCGTATTCTTTTCGAGTGAGTGCTCTTTGCATTTAGTGCACTAGGATATTAAAGTTCTTTGTACAATATATTAGAAAAATCAGCAATATATGTATATGTCACGATGCTTCGTCGTCTCTTCTTTTTAACGATGAAAACCTCAGATTTTGTTATGTCTAATTCGTCACAAGCGATTTTTATGGACACCTACTGTTCTACAGGTTTTGAAATGGACAAACTTGGGATTCGTCAATGGTTCGAGGTTGAAAAATCAAGAAGAAGCGATATTTTTTATGTCGTCAGTCATTTTTTATATGAGGAAGACAACTTCGAAACAAGCTAAATAACAAATAAACTGATTTATTTAGTATCTCTTATGGTTCCTATCTCATGACGGATCTAAACTTTAGAATACAACCAAGCAGATTCTGCAGTACTAGGAACAGCAAACAATACTCTTACGAGAAAGCTATGAAATTGTAGTCGTTTGAATGCCTCTGTCTATATTTGATAAACATATCTGCTCATTGTAACAGATCTTAACACTGGAATCTTCCGAAGGAAAAATGCAAAATACAGGCTGAAACTAACTTCTTCAGAGTCAACAGTTATGATGAAAATATCAGTTAGAATCGAGCCTCCAAATCATTCGACGATAAAAGGTTCAATACATTTTAATTTTATACCCATATAGCATTTTGTTTCACGAAATTAAATGTATGAATTTGACGAAACTTTTCCAGACAACGTAACGCATCAACATACACAATTCAGGAAGTTTAGCTATGTCCTCTTTCGGTGTACTCTGAAATTTATGTTCAAGATTTCTCAAGGAACTATCGTTAATGATAGGAATAAGCATTATTCAGTTGATTTACTGTTGTTATTTGCATATGATAAATCCTCTGGTTAGGATAGCAAAAGTTGATATTTTAAAAATTCGAAGGAATGAGTAAATATGCTGACTAACCATAAATTGTTTCGATCGCGATTAGCATTTTATCGTTTCTGCTGTATGATATCGAATAACAAGAAACGAACTATTGAATTGAGTAGTCGCTCTAAAAACAAAACAATCCAAACAAACAAGAAGGCTGAGCCTGTTGCTGTTTCATTGGCTACATCAGTGACTGCATCTAACTCTCACTTGTTACCTTCTTTAAGACGGACTAAATCTCTGAAGAGGTGCTCAGTGTGTGAACTCTATTTCTCGGATAAACGAGTATGTTTCATCGCGATGGATCTAGAATTTCGAATTGACTGTTTACTCGATCATAACAGTTAGATTTTTGAGCGAACTAGAAATTGCTTTGTCATCTTATCGATAAGAAATTCATCCGAAAGAGCTTGGAAACACATTAGATAGAGAAAAATCTAAAAAACTCAAAAATAACTCCTGATATGATAATTAAGTTACTTGAGAAACTGACATCGAAAAAAGAACTCATCGAAAAGTTTAACAACTTCTGCTGTAAGACTCCTTTGGATAAGAAGAAAAGAAAAGGAAAATCAGGGAAATTTTCGATTATGCTTGTTTGCCTTGTAAACAATTTTCCGTGCGAAGGTGTTTGAACTGTGGAATGATAATCAGAAGACATTTCATAGGAAAGCACACAGGGTCCCTAACTCAACAATCATGGGTAGATGGAAATTCTACTAAAGCTACAGTTTCACTATGTAACATCTATGTCTATATTTCAAACGCTTGAAATTATGTCCTTTGTTAGAAAGACTATCACAGATTCTTCCGATGTTTTCGGGATAGTTCTATTGGTTTCTTTCGTACTTTACAGACTTAAGAAATAATCATCCACAAAGCGAAAAAACTTCCAATATAATAAAATTTTCAAATTTTATAAGATTGAATACAATTCGAGGATCTGATACTTACCGATTCAAGTTCTGCAGATCGATCAATAGATCTGCACACTCATGAATAATCAGTTTCAGAAAATACTTGTAATTGTTATAAACTGAACTCTGTCAAAAAGAAAGTAGCGAGCTTATTTGAAACGCCCCTCTCCTTCCTTGGTCAGCTGGTGAGGGAGTCAACAATCATTTCGGATACCAATAAATATTAAGAAACCAGCAAAACAATCCGACAATCGTTTGACGAGAGATAAATGAAATAAAGTCAAGAGAAATCTTGAACCGGACTAGTTTAAACTGTACTAATAGTATCATTCATTATCCGATGATGGATTTTGATCAATCATACGAGTTAAATTTCGACAGTGGCCAATGTAAACAAGCCAATACCTTCACTGAAACACATTGGTTGAATGACGTAGCATATTTTGTCCGAATGATTGATAAATAAGTGACAGAAGATTTTGTGAATAGATGCATCATTTCGTCACAGGAATACTGCACAAAATATCACACATATAAAATAACTCAAGACTCATTCTAGTCTGTTATTCCATAGATCCTATTGAAAATCGTATAGTTGACAGCTTTAACCGGATAACTTCACTTATATTTTGCTTGTCATGTTGTAGGCATGATTCATATTATTGGAAATAGCAATCTTCCATATCATACGCCGCATACTGATTGATGCTGAAGACAGCTCCAAACATGAACAGCAGGTCTACGAGCTAATAGTATAGATCAATTCAATACACTTTATCGATGAAGTTAGTCTAACCACTCAAATAATTCTCGGCAAGATTTTAAATGTTTTTTCTCGACATAGATTTATTCCCTAATCAAATACACGTGAATCCTGCTCACTCATCATAATAATTTTCAGTTTAAGAAAATATTTGAAAAGACTTAGCGGTAAACTCGATGAATTCTAGTTGCCGACCAAGAGTCAGTTCACTTTTTCTGAACTTGTTTCACTAGATTCATTAATAAAAGCCACTGGATCAATCATGATTTGTTCTATATTGAAAATTTTACTTAGACAAAAATAAATGAAATGAAATTTAATATGACAAAGTGGTTCGATCTCCCTCTTTAGCTGCTATTACATGCTGAAGGGTACAACTCGTATAATTCTAATCAGCATCATCATGACAATTTTCAGATTGAAGGCTTCATTAGATGGTTTTGCGCGAATGGTCTATGGAGATGAAAAATAAATATTCTATTTTCCCTGATTTTTTGACACAAACTGATTGATTTTCATACACCTTGGAAAATAACTTCTAATTCAATCTATGCTTTTCACCATGTTTTTATTCTTCATAGTATAGTATTGTTCGGACCAACAATTTTTCAAATGAACGTATCGAAGGGGACTGAGATCCCTGCGCCCCCCTGTTTTTGAAATTTGCCTCTGAAGATAGAAAAATGTAACATATATCCATATTGCATCTGCCCCCTCCCCTGTGACCTGAGAGCCAAGTTATGCCACTAATTGTTCAGCCAGTCATCTCCATAGAACATTGGTATCGCATAAAACATAGATAAATCTACAGCTTGAACAGTAAATTTCGTGAGAAATTCTGTATGAAACCTGTTTGAATTCCTTCTTCCATCATGGAGTTAAGACGATGAATCTAGGTCATACTTTCGTACACTATTATAGAAACATGTGATTTACAGGTGCGATCAAGTGTTGTGTATTTAGAAAAAAAATACGAATAAATTATATCATCATTAAAGAAAGTCAACGTCATAGATTTTTAACTTATGATTGCGTTGTAGAAATTATTCATGATCACGACGAATTGTTTGTTGAATTTCTGTATTTTAGAACAACAAAGAAACAAATTGATTTCTAACTTTTACATTTTCATTCATCTTATTAAATCTGAATTGGTTTCTTTTACATACAATAGATTGTGACATGAACATTCCTTTACATTAAAATTCTTTGTTTTATTTGATCTTCATAATCTAATTTCACAAGATTCGATCATGATCATGTCAAAAACTAATTACTAGTAAAAGAATCAAAACATAACGATCCACTCTACCATTTAGAAGCGTAACTCTTTACTAAAATTGCAGGACCAACCCCGACCGGGGATGGAGTAACATGTGGACGTTGTAGCATTCCCAACCCTCCTCCCTCCCAGTCAATAATCGAAACTTCCTTATTTTGATCAGTTAAAAGATTACGATAGGTGAGAATTCTATTTTATGAAACACATGCATCCTAATATAATTGCTGCTATTCAACGCCCTCTCTCTCTCTCTCTATTTTTCTGTTTAGTTTAGAGGCTACATGTAGTTTCACAAAAGATGTTGAATATATGCATGTCTATGTGTTTATACTTGATTTAAATTCAGAGTTACTTTATCTTTCTTTATTAGCAATATGTAGAGTAGGCTTATTCATATCCTAAGAAGATTTTTCCTATCATAAATTGAACCTATGGTACCATATCCTGCGCTAAGCGGTAAGGGTTAGAGCTAACCTTAACATCGCTACACCTCGTTCACTATGTACTTTCTTGGAAATCTCCTTTTTTTAGTAGTATTATGTTGAACCAATAATTTAATGAATAGCTCCATATACATGTATACATATATATATATTCGATCGATTGGCAGCACTCAACATTTTCCAAATAAATACATCAATAATAATCATAAATGTCATCTTGAGTTGATAGAAACTATCCAATTATCTGCTAATAATTGAACGAAAACGTTGATACATGGTATTCACGCAACACACATCGTCTGCGAACATAATGTCCTTGAATTTCATTTTTTATTAGAAAAGAGTGCATAACACGATTGAATCATTCATCAGTTCGTGATATTAAGCACTATTTTTTATAATTTTCTGTACATATTTGAAAAATCAGAAATGGATGAAGTTCTACAATATTATGAAGAAGACCTAAAAAAAAATGACTGATTATTAACTAAAAATAGTTTAACAGCTATAATTTATACTCTTCTAATTCTTTCCTTTCTTATGACAATATTTTTATTGTCGATTCAACGATGTCACTTCTGTTTTCAAAGTGAACTCTACAAAACTATTAAAAATCTGTGAGTGATCTGCAAGTTGGTCGTGCAAAATGATGATGATGATATTTATTTGATGTCTGAGCCTTGTCAATTGGTTAGATAGACACTAAATTTTGGCTTATTTCACGTTTATTCGATACAATGTCCGGCAAAACATGTTTTTCTTTTTGTGTTTTTCATGCATCATCTCGATTAAGAAACTTGCAGTAAAACATGTTTAACAGTAAACTAATGAAATAAATAATATATGAAGATTTGTTGTGGCAACATCTGAAGGATAACAATAACATCAGTTGTTAAACAGAACGAGAAAAAATGATTTTTAGTTGACGGCAAAAAAAAAAGATTTCGTCACACGTTCTTTTTCATTGTAATAAATAATAAAACATATTTCAGGAATCAATTTTTCGACACTATCCATGACATAGAAAAAATTCCTATTCGTATTTAACCGATGTCTGCATATACATCTAACCTTTTCTCAACTGGAAATACTGAAAATATACAATTAATTTGGCTTGACAATTCCCCGTGTCCAGTGCAGACTCAATCAAAACTATTCGAATTAAATCCAGCTGCTCAATTTTACACCGATCTAAATCGATGTTCAGCGATGATAAAATCAATCAAAGATGAACAAATAATCTTCATCGTTTCAATGAATTTAGCTGCAACGATTCTATGTGAAATTCATTCGTCACCTTTACTGATATCTGTATATATTTTCTGTGCAAAAGTAAACGAGAATCAAACAACTGAACTAATGAATCAATATAAAAAAGTCATTCGAATATATTCTGAGCATGATATACTAATTAAATCAATTCGAGCAGCCATGACTGTTATTGAAAAACAAACTTTATCTTTCGATGTATTCAATCAAAACAAACATTATAGAAATGATCTATCGAAGAGTTCATCATCGTTTCTCTGGTATCAGCTCCTTATCGATGTACTAAAACAAATGCCTGCTAATGAGCAAGTCAATCAAAACATAATTGGCACACGTAATGAGTCTTTGATAAATGAAATGAATCAATTTAAAAGAGATTATGTCAAAGACGAATCCATTCAATTATTCATCACGAAAGATACGATTCGTAAAGCGTTGAATAAAGCTTTAAGAACTAAAAATGTCCGATTAATTTATTTACTTCGATACTTTATCATTGATCTTCATGACCAAATTCAATTAGAAAAACAAAGACTTGAGAATAGAGAAAAATTAAAAGTTTACTATGGTCAAAGAATGTTAAAGATTGAATTCGATCAATTCAGTAAACACATCGGTAATTATATTTCACCAAATGGTTTTCTTGCTGCATCGGTCAACAAAACTACTAGTATTGAATCAGTCAAAAATGGACTCTTATCGGACGAGTATGAATCAATACTGTTTGAAATCGAGATAAATCCAACGCTTCAACATATATCATTCGTAGAAACTCACGATAAACAAGAAATATTGTTGAATATTGATGCGATTTTCAAAATCCATTCAGTGGAATTCGATTCTTCTCTACGCCTATGGACAATAAACGTCATCAATGATGATGATCATCAAAATCGAATTCAAGCATATTTTCAATCGATTAAAAGTTTTCGAAGTGAAAATTCGTTTTTAATTTTCTTCGGTTACGTCTTAAGCGAACTTGACCGTTTGCAGCAATCAGAAATCTATTTTCATATTCTGCTTGATTCTCTGTCATTGGACCATGAAGATATTGCTTCGATTTACAATCAAATCGGTAATTTCTTAGCAGATAAAGGTCAATCAAAATCCGCATTAGATAATTATCAACATGCTTATCGAATACGACAAGAACGATTACCAAGTAATCATCCGCATATAGCTATATCATTGAATAATATCGGTTTAATATACAAAGATGAAGGTAAACTCGATGAAGCCCTTGATTACTGCCAAAAAGCTTTAACTATCGATGAAATTAATTATCCAAAAGATCACGTATTGAAAGCAATGACAATAGAGAATATTGGTGGAATCTATAAGGAAAAACATTTATTTTCCATAGCTCAAACATATTTCTTACGTGCATTGACTATGTATAAATCACTGCTTCCTCCAGATCATTATTTTCTTATTGATATATTGAATAGTTTAGGAAAAGTTTATTGTGATCAAGGATATTATGAGCGTGCATTGACATGTTATCAAAAAGCATTTACTATTAGTGAAATTAATTATACAGATGATCATTTACAAAAAGCTCAAACTATTGAAAATATTGGATTACTACATAAAACAAATGGAATGTTACAAAAAGCTCTGGAAGAACTTTTAAAAGCACTCGATATGTATAAACGGATCTATTCAAGTGAGCATCCTGACATAGCTCGATGTTTCGGTCATATTGGTCTTGTTTACGAAGCTAGTAATGATTTAGATTTTGCATTGAATTATTTCGATCAACAATTAGACATGGATGAAAAGTGTTTATCTCACGATCATAAAAATATTCAAATCGATATTCAATGGATCATTGATATTCATAAAAAGAGAGACGAATCGAAAAAAGCCTTGGAATTTTGTCAAAAAAAATATCAAGAAAAAAAGGTTTTGCTCGGAGAAAATCATCCGATGACATTAGCTATTTTCATGACAATGATCGATTTATGTACTGATGCAACAATTAAAAGTAATTATTATAAACAAGCGTTGTCTTCGTATGAAAAGTTAACACCTTCTGACCCAAGTGAAATCATACGATGTCTCGATACAATGATAAATTTTTACTTTAAAAATAATGCAATTCAAGAAGCATTAGATTATCAAATTAAAATGATTGACCTTCAGCGGCAATCATTAGACGATGATCAGATTGGTCTCGCTTTATCTTTAGAACGATTAGGAAAAATTTATGAAACCTTGTCAAATGAGAATGAAGCAGAAAGATGCTCTGAGGAAAGTAAACGTATTTTTGACAAGTATGAAGAAAATCACAGGAATATTCAATCTTCCAAATTGAAGCGTCCGTCGAATTCAAATCTTTATTATGATAAGCATGAATCGAATTTTACGAAAAGTAGAATATGTATTTTACTGTAATGTTATCTATTTTTAAGTTATTTATTTATTTATTACTGAAAAGAAACAATCTTATGTGATATTTTCTTTTTCAATTTATAAGATAAAAGAATGTGATATGGATTTCTTGATTTCATTTGAATCTCTATTGACAACAGGCAATACAATTTGGCACTTTCGTTCTCCGAAATCTTAAATATATAAAAATATCTTAGCGACAAAAACTCGCCTGTCTTTTTCTCGTCGATCTCTAGAGTAGATTCGTTAAATACTCACTGAACTACAACTATGATATGAACTGAAAATTAGTACGAAAACATAATTAAAGGGTTAGGTGTATATTTATTTATTCTTCATAATCATGCCCATTCCCCTACGAAGATATGTTGAAAAATGGAGTATGAATACATGTCAGAACATTTCGAGCAGGAAGAACTTAAAAACTATTATTGCAGAATGAATATAAAGACGCTCTACTAAATAAGATTTAATTGTCAGAATATCAAAAGTATCATCTTGAATGAAAGTTGGGAGAAACTTTTATGGCATTCAAATGTATAATATTATAACTAGGAGGAGATTTTCTACATGGATATAAATCCACTATGAGATCAACATTTGTTTTATTTGCTTATCATTATAATTTCTGAAATCATCAAAGTACTTGATTACTTTCATTTTATTGCTCTTCACTACAAACAAGAGATGTTGTTTCGTGCTTGTTATGAATATCGTATATGAATGAAATCTTTATCTTTAAAACATTAATAAGAAAATGATTGTTCTACTACTAATCTAGGCTAAAATCAAAAACAATTGGTTAAATAAGACTTGATCTTTCAAATTCTACGAGTAAGTCATAAAAAGCAATACTAAAAATGAAGAATGTCCGTTGACAAAGTCTTCTATTAGATTAGATCATTTGCACTTGTTTTAAATAAAAAGTTAACATAACTTTATTTTTCAAGTACAAATATTGGCTTTTAATTTATTCTAAAAGTAATACCTTTTTCTAAAATATATGCCGATCTTCGTGTAAAAAAAATAAGATTTCATCTAGTTTTTTATTTTTCAGTAAATATAAATTAATACTTCTAAATCAAATATGTTTTTCGTGCCAATTTTGCAATCGACGTCATACAATCGTTTCGAAGAAACTTATACGTCAAGAATAATTTTGTACTGAATTAAATTCGACTATTCTTTTTTTTTGTTTTTGAAAAAGAAATAGTGTTGACAACTGTAACTACCGAATTCCACACTTTTCCTCATCAAGGTTCGAGTCGGACTGTAGTTACATGGAAATGAAGTGGAAGTGGGACATAGTGAACTTGTGTCTGTCTCTAAATGAAATTGGAAATCGATTAAACATACTTCTTTATATCAGCTACACCGCGCTGGTAGAGATGGAAAACATGTCGGCTAAAGAACGAATAATCAACTTGAGACTTCTATTGTTTTTCCGCGATCATGAAACATAAGAATTAAGTAAACTAAAACAATTTGTATCGAACATTGATAATAAAATAGTTAGATTCATCAACAGCTGTTATATCAGTGCAATCTTGCTGATGTATATCGTATAACATCCATGATAATGGGAGTATCTAGTGAAAATAAATTCCACGCGACAATTATGAGTCGTATCAAAACACGAATCCATTTGATTCAAATCATTAATTTTAAGCATTGCATCGTATGTAAGTAAACAGCAACTGTTACGCATTTTACTCGTATAGTTACAAATATAAACTATATTGAATTATTCGCTTCAAGTAAGAAAACATATTATGGTGAAATTTTCTCTTCTCTCTACTCACACTATAACATATTGGTGACTAGTGTCTGGCTTTGTAACTTATAAATGTCAACTTCAAATTCATCAAAATAGGAGCAATCGCAAGCAAATTCATCTCTGATTCATATTTCTAATTTTAGTTGTGTAAATAAATTATAAAGTAGTAACGACACCGACTAAACTTTCAGATTAAATAGCGGCATAAAGATTTATCCCATAAATTTTCTTTATTATATTTAAGTCGTTGAATGTGAATGAATTCTTTAGAAGAAGATAATGTTATTTTCGAGAGTATGTTTTCAATAAACCAGCAAAAGATTTCAGAGTTCGAATAGGAATCCAAGCGCGCAACTCGGCAAAGGATTAAATATTAATTACTAAAGTACTGATCTGTAATGTGTAGCTTGGAAATGTTGATATTGTGAATGAATAGTAGTTACATAGTTTTATGAATACAGTCAAAAAATTCTCTACGACAATTTACAAACACTTAGGCGTCGCTTAACAAAAGTTAATTTTATCATGTTCGTGAGAACTTCCTATAGTTTTCATGAATTTTGTCGTTGGAATCAAAATGAACAATTGTTTATACTTTCATAAGTATAATGCTAGATACAATAAAGAACATCGATTGTCTTCTACAAAAAAAAAGGCGAATTTAATTCCAGCTATTCTATTATATCAATCATTATAATTTAGGTCAGTTGTCAAAATTCAATGTAAATCTTCTTGATGAAAATACAAATGACTTAACATACATAAAAACAATAACGAATTCATCACGGAATTAAATTCATTATTGAAAACAATAACTAGTAAACATTTTATGTACAGTTAAGAAATCTTTCAGACATTATCACGAAAGTTTTTCTTCTAATATCAAAATTCTAATATAAATATATTCACCACCTCACTTGTCAATACAGTATTGATCCAAAAATCTTTTTCTCTCCATTAATTATAACCAATAATTATTTGTGTGTGTGACTACCCGGGTCACACTATATCGTTGTTCGCTTATTTTTATTGTACCTAACTACGTATCACACTATTGAGCACAACGATACGTCATTGCATAGAATACTACATGTCTGCAGCAGATATTAAACACAGAATAAAGTTCATATTTGCATCATACTTTAACTGTAACTGGTTGTCAATTGATCATATTGCTATACATGGTTTAACATACATCTAGTCGAAGAAAACTGTGTTCATAGATATCCAAAGAATTAAGACGGAATGATTTCATTGGAATATTTGTGTGTCATTTATAAGCACATTCTTATCACTTTGAATTGATAATGTCTTTGAATATTTCACTGAATAAAAAGAAAAGCTTTATAACAAATATAGACGAACTGATGCGTCGCCCTCGCTACTTCCAATATCATAGATTCCGTGCTGAACATACTGATTTGTTAAAAAATGTCAATTTTATTCTAGACTTTGAGAGATATACGTACATGTCAAGATAAAAATCAAATAAACTGTATCCAATAAAATATGCATAGTGCAACAAATTTTTATCTAAACAGATTCGATTCAAAATAAAATGAGACCGGCAGTGTATTCTGAAGGGTAACATGTCACGATATTCGTCTACTACAATTGGATCATACTGTTGAGTTGAGCATCGAAACGAGATATCATTTGACTTAATCGCCTACAAATACAAGAGGATACAGTATGTTTTCCTCATTGGAATATATTTACACTTACGCTTTTTGTTCTTCGAATACTTGCATCAAATCTTGTTTGGTGACATTTTGTCTTTTATAATTTGACCCATCGATTTGTTTTTGTAGAGAAATACTTGGTCTTAGAGCTGTAACGGCACAAATTATTCCACCGATATCAAGGTAACCAGTTTCAAGAATTTCTTCAGCAGTTTCAGGTGAATAGAAATTTATTTGCATACGGTCTGAAGGAGTGTTTGGATCATTGTTGAGAAACATTCGCTTGACGTACTTGACATCCTTGAAAACGTTTAATAGTTCTTGTTTAAATTCAGTTTCAAGAACATTCGTAGGAACATCGTGAACGAGAATTCTATCTGTTACTTGTTCATCGTCATACTGTGCTTGTGATTGATTCTCTGATCCATTCTCACTTTTGATTTCGTTTTGTAGACGCTTAGTCGGTTTCAAAGCTTTTATAGGACAGCGCAAATTACCGATGGAAATAAAAGCGTCTTCAAGAGCTTCTTCAGCAAATTCCGGTGATTTGAATATAACTTGAACACGGTCTTTTCGATAAGTTCGTCCATCTTCATTTGTATGGGTCCATCTTTGAACATGTTTAACACCTTTATAACTTGTGAAAAGTATTTTTCTTATATCATAATCTGATATTGAAACATCAACATCAGAGATAAGAATCTTATCAGTAGCTTCAATTTCTTGTGTCGACATTGCTTATTACTATTATGATGAATCTGAAGCATGGCTATTTATATATTACGATTGCTTGTTGTTATCTACAGGTGATGCAAGAAACATGATGCTATCAAATGGTTTCTTCCTTATGTTGAGTAATAAAAGAAGTGGATTACAATGATTGCAACATACAAGCGAAAGGATCCATCTGAAAATTGCTACGTTCTTGTTAGGAAGTAACCACGAAATAGTTTTCTATTGCTCAATAAGTTTGAAGCATGAGTAATATCGAACGGTTTTTTACATGAATATTCTAGATAATTCGAAATCATAAAAGGCTGCTCGAAGTATGATGAATCATGTCGCCATGTCAGCTATATTGTTTTTATGATCTTATAGCTGGAAAGGAAAAGAGAACGAAGAAAAAGCACAAATATAAAGTAATGTTATGATCGTTTGTTGCTTTGTATTAACCGCAAGAACGAAAAGAAAAAGTGCAGAATACATAGTGGCGTAAATGTTTCCAAGAGTCTCTATTGCAAAACGTAAATGTGTCTTGAAGAAGGCAACATGCTCTATCGACAAAAACAACGGAATCTATGACCCAAGAAATTAAATAACTGATACCACAAGACGTTGTTAGCCATCAAGTGAAACACTTGAAACTATTATAGCCATCGGATAAGTAAATCAGTTACACTAATAGAATTCGAATGCGTAAATTAGATAACTCATTACACATAATCGTAAGTTAACCAAATTAACTCAGTTTTTGATACTGTCATCAAATACACTCGACTTGAATTCGTTCTCTAGTTAGTGTAATACTCATCACATGCAAGTATTTTTAAGTAAAATAATGAATATAATCAACCGCATTGATTTTCGTACGGTGACACACAGATGGAAAATGAAAAGAGTCTTTGAATGATACTAACTACTCAAGTTGAACTGATTAATTATGAAAGTAGTTCGAAATCATGAATAATTTTCAGTCGTTGCGTGGTTTCAATGAAATCGTTCATTGTTTTTGTAGTCACAATCAGTTCGTCTTGCGTGAACAATAATTTACAGGATATTCCACTCATTTTCAACTGAAACCTCGATTTCGCACTCGACATATGTTATAATAGCCTCAGGTTTTGTGTGTAACCCGAGTGATTATTTGATCGTAAACATCTGACTGTGACAGAGTTTACTGAATTCAAAAACTTGTTCTTTCTTGTAATATTTATATTGATACTTTTTTACATTTACTTATTGCAGTGGAAAACATGGATTCTCTCAATCCTGGACGTTTATAATCCTTCTTTGTTTTTGTTCGATTTGACTGAGATTTGTAGAACTAATGGACTTTTAAAGATCGTCTATGGTGATAATTTAATGTTTTGGTTTTTGATTGTCCTCCCCGGTTTTATATTGTTCCAGAGAATTGAATTTTCTTCTTAGAAAAAAAAGAAAAAGAAAAGGATATTTTTCAAAAAACTATATATTTAGCGCTTAGGAATTATCTTACGTATCTAAAAGTAAAACTTTCGGTCCTAATGACTATTGCTTGATGAGATGAAGGTCGTCATGTATCGCCGTATAAGTCTATGGAAAACCAGTATTTCTTAAGAAATTCCAAAAAAAGATCTTCTTTGAAGCTCTTTTTCTCGTACACGTATCTCCTTGTTTTTGTTGTTCAATCTGTGATGAAAATTTCAGCTTGGTCTATGTTATCATTTTTGAGAACATGACACAATCCATAAAAACGAGAAGAAGAGTTATCCTAAATATGTCTAGACACTGTCAAGTCATGAACATCACATCAGAAATCTAATGGTCGCTCAATCAGTAGTCAAGTCATTCATTTTAGTCCATATGAATAAACAGTCACAAACTTGATTTGCATTGCTTTATCTTTAAAAAATGTCAGTGACCATGTGATACATTCTGATCCTTTCGTACCCATTGATCCTTGAGAAAAAAGTACTTTTCTTCTTTTTCTTCTTCTTCAGTTGTTAATCAGATGAGGTAAGCAAGAATTCTTTTCTTTTGAACTCACTGTTTTTATGCGAATAATTAAAATTACTTGATTGAACGGAAACATCGTCGATATTTGTTCGAAAGAAAACCGTGGGTATTCTAAAGTATTCATGACTACCGCAGAAAACCTTGACGAATTATTGAAAAAAGCAAATGATGATACGAAACAAATGAATTCACATAAAAATGATTGATCTGCAAATCGTAAGCTTACAATAGCCTTGACTAGTTTTTCCGATTAGCAGTTTGGAAATGCAGATCATAAAAGTATTTCGCTTTTAAAAAGTCCATTTCAAAATAATTAGTTTCTTATTCAAAAAGGTTTACTTTCATTAGTTTCATGCAATTATCACATGGCATGATGTCTTGATAACTAAGAGTAAAAATAATAAAGGATATCTAAAAAAGCTTCGACTGAAAGTAATACTATTTCATGACAAGGGGATGTGTATTGATAGTTGACTAGACTAAATGAAGTTTTTGATTTTCATGAAAGCTATTGAATGTACTGAGAACAGTTCGATTTTTTTTGAGATCATTAGCTATGGTAGAGTCCATTTCATTTATTTGGGATGACTGAGCATTGTATATTTCCCATGTTTCAGCACAAATAAAGATATTCTTTTGATGCATGAATGATTAAAGTTGAGAGGATAATATTCATCTCGAGATTTCGTTATGTGACTCGATCGATTTCGATGAGTCCTAAAAGAAAAAGAATATTAAAAAGACACTTATCTACGAAGAGCATCAGATAGACAAATCATATTTTGACAATTGCGCATTTGTGTGCGTTCAACTGCCAAATAAATATGATGATCGATTTGTAACTTGATATTTCGGAATATAGGATGACTTGATGGAACTAAAAATAGTCTTTCTGAACTGCGGGATTAGATGACGCTGTTGATCATCTGAAATTATTCAACGGTTCAGTTTATTCTTTCTATTACAGGACATATAGAGTCTTCCAGAGTCTTTATAGTTCTCTTCAAGTTTTTTTTTCATGAGATCAGACAAAAACATTCTACTTTAGATGTATCAAGCATACATTATTTTTGCAAAACATGTAAGATGTCAAAATATTCAGTCATGCTCCACAGAGTTGGACGAACGACTCGAAGTACTTGTACTCGTACTCTGCAAAGTCCATACTTCATCCAGCTCTGATGCTTCCCAAAGGAGCTGTATCATTTCATGACTTCAATGAAACTTGAGATATTTTCATCACAAGCGATAGATTTAATTTCCCTTAACGAATCTGTTTAGTTGAGGGTGTGGGTTCGAACAGCTAAGACATCTGTAAAATGGTCAGGTCTGGTCGGTTATAAATTTCTCTTGACCCGGTAAAATTCGAACAAAGTGGATAGAAATTAGAATAGCTGACTACCTGAAAATGGGTGTAGATACCCAAAAAGTATTATAAAAATCTATAGAGTCAGTTCCAGCTATGAAAACGATTAACTAATGATAAAATAGAACTATTCAACTACTATTCATCCTAAAAAGAAAATCCTTTTGCAGTATCGACAATTTTGAACCCCTTTCTATACGTGTATCGTATTCGAGAGAAGAGCCGAGCACAAATATTGCACAACTGTATCTCCAAAAGTAAAATGTCTCTGATTGGAGTTCTACTCAATCAGTTTTGATAATTGTTTTATTAGACCGTATGTACCCACTTACTTCTCAGATATAAATACTTTTAGCAATTTCAGTTTACAAGAACTTACAGCAACAGTATCAAATAACAATCTTCTCATGTTGACTAGTAAAAGAAATGTGTTTCATAAACTGCGTTGATTGAAAAATTGTGTACGAAATTAAAAATCGCAATGTTCACATAAGATAGAGAGCAACACTTTCCACTTTCAGATACCTATAACTCGAAAAAACAAAATAACTTACGATAGAAACTGAATCATTCTTTTCATCTCATAGAATTAGGTAATATCTCACGAAATCAAGCTAAAATCTTTTTCTGCTCGAGGGAAAGTTCCGTTTTGCCAACAAGGAGTAGAGCAACATTCAAATCATCCAGTTTTCGTCTAAAAAAAATTATTCAAACAAACTTAATTGCATATCAAAAAGAAATACTAGGAAAAGAAAATAACACGTAAAATAGTTTAACGAAAAAAGTGTTGAGTGACTGTAGTAGAAGTGATTATGCATTAAAATTGCTGGATCTGTGAATATAATATGTAGAAATCAACTTGAGTATCGTGAATTTCTACCACAACAAAGGCAAGTGTGAAGAAAATAATATTTTTATACATATTCAACATTACTCTACCAAACACAACAACAACTTATTTTATTGATATTTTTCCTTGAGCTTCTCAATTATTGTGCTGCTCCCTTTTTCACATGTATGCGTAATTCAGCCCATTGTTTCATAAACTTAATAGTTCATAGAAAAACTTATAAAACATTCTTTTTTCTACAAAATAAGCAAAATGAAAATAGCTAATTTATAATTCCAGCCAGCGAATTTCTGAATTGGACCGGTCCGGATCCGTTTCAACACTGGTTGTATCAACCATTCTCTTCGTCGAATAAAATTTGAGAACAAAAGAAAGAACTGATATCAAACATATTTTGAATAATCTCATCGGATTGGAAGAATGAAGCGGTTTCTAGTCGAACTGTTGTGTTCGGTTCGACCCCCACCAAAGTAAAGTTTAAAATTTTGTCCAAATTAATTCAATTGTTTTTCTTAAACAATGTCAAGATGTAGTGTGGGAATCTTCACAATACGTTCATAACCTAGATTAAGTTTGTAATTTATTTCATCGTGTTTCATTGTAATCACTTTTTCTATTCAATAGTAATTCATATGAACAGTGAAGAATATACTATTATAAATCATAATGTGCAATGATTATTTTGGAATCAAAGAAAAATTTTCATTAGACGAAATCGAAGATCAGGCAATTATATTTTGAATTCTTACAATTTTTTTGATAATAGAAGAGACTGTATAACATCGAATAGAATCATTGAATGCGCTTTGAAGAGAAACTCGAACACTTGAACTGATTTTTTTTCTTACCAACGTACGTTTCAATGTCAACAATATTACACAGCTTATTTTTCTTTTGCATGAATTGAAACATCCATGAATATATTTGTTTAAATGAACAGAGCACAACTATTGAACATTAAAACCTATTTTTCATAGATTCTTCATCAAGAAAACGATTGCATAGTTGCTATTAGAGAAGTAGCTAACATCGATTCTTAAAACAATGATTTTAAACTATGTTTTCCTCTAGGTACGATACATCCTATCACTTATGTTTCCAGAAATTAAGTTCCTGTTCAGTGACGTGAATTGAATCACCTGCATGAATAGTTCCGGAAACCATTTTCAAACTATCGATTGGCCCTAAATAAATTCCAAATAAAGGTTTCGTTCCATATAGATGAGGTTTAATTCGATAACTAAAATAAGATTTCATTTTTCACTTTTGTTAGAAATAAAGAGACGAAGTCACCTTCTCAATGTTTTCCAAGGTTCTTGATCAGGATCTTTAATGCCAGTTTCTTGGTCTACTGTTGTCAACAGACATCTTTAATTTTTAAATTGAATGAGATTCTATAAAAAAAATTTTAAAATGAAATGGTTAAAAACCTTAAACACGGGGAAATCCATCTCATTTTTAAGTCACCAATTTCGATTTCTCTCCAACAGTCCTAAAATAATAAAACTTAAATATCAATCAAACTAATATTCATTCTATTGAGATTTACTTCTGCATATGGTTCATTTCCATTGGTAACAATAATATTTGGTCGAAAATTGTATATTTTTATTTTTTTTTCTAATCGTGCATTAAGATTGGCAACAGATTCCATAGAACATAAATGTATTGCACTGGCATCATGATACACAGCAACATCATGAGTTCGTGCTACATGAGGAAAGTTCGACTTATTTTTATTTGCACGTGCTTGAAAATGTTGTTCATCAAATATAACTAAATCAATTTGATCATCGCTTTGAAAATACCGTCGAAACCAACAAGATATATTATCATCATAACGCAAACCAAGAATAGGATCATCCCAACAACTGTACGAATATTCGATTAATTCGATAAAATCAATAGTTCAAAGATCATTAACTTACTAGCATTGCATTGTTTCTTTCGGTAATGGACTGACCGAAATAAAAATATCTGGCATTTCAGGTGCTCGTAGTAAAAGACCATCTTTAACAATCAACGGTTGAATAAGTGCCATACTAGGTAAAATACGTTGTGATAAATGTCGACCATCTTTGACAACCATCCATCGCCTATTTTTAAATTTGTTTTGATGTAAACATAGCCGACAAAATTTCTTTTACCTATCATAGATTCGAGGATCTGAAGAAAGTGCTAAACCATATCTTGTAATTAAAGCTTCTTGAATTTTAACTCCAGCACAGGATTTAATTGGATAAATATGTAATTCTTGCACATTCATTGCTCTTATCTAGCCTCGTTGATCATAGATATGTATTCTAATAGAAAAAAGCGTTTTTATAAAGTGGATTATAATAATGCACAATCGATAAATGTCAACATACATCTTTGATATATTCTGTCTTCTATTTCTCTCTGTTCTTCCAACTTTTATTTTGCAACGTCATTGATCATCGAATCGTATAGATTATAGTTCGGTAGGTATATATGGATTGTGTGTGTGCGTGCGTGCGTATCTATGTTCTTTCAGTGTTTTTTTTAACTAAACCAATCAAATATATTAGTTGGTATATTTCATATAATTACATCTGCTCCCCGATATAGATGACACCATTTGATTATAGATTTAGAACCTTTAAACAGAGATGTGCAAGAAATAACTATAAATGTCTAGTCCTAGTAAACGATTTACATGTTTTTTAATCCACTTGATTTTGAAGTCATTAATTTACTGTATATTTCATAGAATGATGTTCGCTCTTTCTGATGCCTGCACATTTGAATACATCTTCGAAGTCTTCATTATAGATTAATGTAGACAAGACTATGACCATTAATAGACTATAGAGACCGACCAAAATCAACTAAATAGGTTCTAGTCATTGTATGAGATTGAATGTTGAGGGCATTTTGAATGCGTTTGCCATTATTTTCAAACAATATATTGAAATGCTTTTATGGTTTACTGAACTTCCTGTCAATTGCAGGTTATTTTTAAATAATGCATTGGAATGTATTGAAAATGCTGATGATTATGCTCTGTCTTGTTTTAGTCATTGAAATTGCCAGATCTACCTGCTTGCAAAGATTTCTTTTCGCTCATTCGATACATTCTATATCCGCTTAATGTTTTTTTTCTTGATGTGCACTATTTATTACTTTACAGTACTCTCATATAGCAGGGAACCAGAAAAGGATGCAATTCAGTAGTAGTGGGGCCAGAAATTTGCTTTAGAGTGTACTCAGCCCACCCGGGACCATCTCTGACACTGTTACAAAATATTGTTTCAAGGGCTTTAGAAAATTTTCAGGGCGGGATCAACTTCTTCTCGAGTGGGCTGAGCCCATCTCACCCCACCCCTGGCGCTGCCACTGCAACCCAGGCAGGTTAAAACGGAGACCTTTATGGTGCCGTTTAAGGTCGTAAAGAGCAAGGATAGGATGTAATTATGGCTATTTACGATGAAAATACTGTTCGTTAAAGATCCGTATTACCCCGTTTTAACAGGGGCAGTAATACGGGGCCGTATCGTCATGGTGTACTGCAGTAAAACTCCCTATTTCAATGATTTTACGGTCTGTAATTCGGCGTCACACGGACCACCCGTATACGGGGCGTATTGTTCGACCTGGACAGGTTTACGAACGTAACGTGCCGTATGTGACTGTAAATGGCTGTATACGTACAGTATATTTTCATATGGTGTGTTCTTCGTTTCATTTCCTGTAACACCATCTTCAAAATAATCTTGGGCGTCTACCTGTGTACCTTTGGCATCATTGCCCAGTTCGTTCGTTTTGGTCACCAGATACCATCGAAACCAGCAGGAAAGATGCGGAAAATCGCTGTGTCGTGCAGAAAAAAACAAAGCATGGAAGCAGTATTTGGATGGGAATGAATAGGAGTTGTTCGGAATATTACCGGAATACCGTTATGTTCCGGTTATTTTCGGTGTTTTTCCTGAAGGAATCGGCCCGTGATTCTAGACCTTGAGATTTAATTTTCTGCTCTTTCTCTTTTCCATGCCCGCACTGCAGACGATAGACTAACAAAACCTTGAACTGCTGTTCCTAAAAAAGTATGATTTTAGTCAAAAAATAAGAGTAATAGGATTTTTACCTTTAACGAGGAACATTTGCTAAATTGATCGATCGAAAAAATCGAAGGGTACAAATTGATGAGAAAACCGATTGTTGAATCGAAAGAAACAAGAATCGATAGAATGGAAAATGCAAACTAAAGTAAAGGTGAGACATAAATCTTGAGTTTGTCGAGAAAGAATCAGGAGAATGGGAAAAGGGCTATCTTGGATTCTATTAGTAGAATTATCACATATAAGCCAATTGATTTCAGTATGAGTGAAAATCTGCCTACGTTTGTAGAACGGCTAGCTATACAAAAAAGGACAGGTCTTGTACGCATCTATAATTTTTGATAGAGTATCAAAAATGCTGGCTTTCGTATGGTGAATTACGTAGATTAAGATTCCACCTGGAGAGTTAAAATAGAGAAGGATAGCCGGCCGTGTACTATATAGTTAGTGATTTATCATTGTTAGCAATTGAGTGAAATTTTTGCATTGCTTATGCAAAAATGATTTATGTGTTTGCTATTCTATAAAAGAACAGTCGAATAATATAAAAATAGCTGTTGTTTGTTTAACATCTTATTCTTTTTTTGGTACTTAACTTCACCTCATAAAATAACAGATACATTGTTTTGTCTCTCTCTCTCTCTCTCTCTCTCTCTTAAGGAAAGCGAAAATTGAGAAATAGAAGTGAGTCTTAGAAAACATTTTAACTATCGTGAATGAATTGTTTAAAAAGTTTGTGGGGTAACACCCGGTCACTGAAGATTTTATCGTTACGCCACTACTTGGAAGCTCTTTGATCGTACGGCCTTTTCCTTTTGATCCATAGCCAATTCCTCAGCAATTTGACGGTCAAACGGGTTATACAAATACGTCTCATTCAACTGTTCATCAAACTAAAGCGTCTTGTTTAAGAAGAAGCTGGATGCGACAATGATTTTATATTAAAAAAGGACTGAATGCGGTAAAATGGACAGGATGCTTTTTATACAGAATTCATTGCAAAGCTATTGATTGAAGATCATCCGATGGCAACATACACTCGAATGCCAATCTAAGCGTATCAGACAATGTTTGAATCACCACCGACATTTTCTCTACCAAATTATCTTGTTCGGCTATACTCCTTTAGTCTACAAGCTATTCGAACAATCTTTTCCAGTATCACCAGTGTTAATTTCAAATTGTCAAACCCAGATCAATCAAAACGGATACCCATTACGGACCGTAGCATCATTTAAATTGGGCCGTATTTTCACATTATACGACCCTTTGTTACTGTGCCCAGAAACAGTAACGTATACGCAGTAGTATACTGTGAAAATACGGCTGTTGGGTGTTACGACCCTATTTGAATGATTTTACGGTCCATATTCCTGCGTCAAGTAAACTGTCCATATATGATCCGTATCATTCGACCTGGGAAGGCTTCAGTTAGGTTGTTAAGTTCCCCCACGCTGTTGACATCGGCAAAATTAATTCGTTCAATTTTTCTTTTTAATTTTTGTACATAAAAAAGAGTATTTTTCTGCTCTTGCTTGTGCCTTTCTTTCTAAGATTCAAATGAACGAGAGAAAACTGTGAAGGTGACACTGAAACGCGAAAAAGCTAAAAGCAAACAAGTAGATGAATTTAGTGCCTTATTGTTTCATACTGATTCTGCAACCTATTTTGAAACTCTACCAAGCTTCATTGTATGGATATCTTTTAATTGCATACATTGCAATTGGCGATAATTTGAATGTGAATGGTTTGACCTTGACCAAGACGAAGATGAATAGTCAATTCTACAATCAAACTCACTTCGTTCTCGAAAAATTACATTTGAAAACTATTCTTAACTAATTACATAAGGGCATAATGGTAACAAAAACAACGTTATTCTTCCTACCTCCATTGATAAATATTACGGGTCATGTTTCATCTTGCAGCTTCAATACTCGATGATTTTGTTTTCTGCTGCTTTCTTCTTTTCTAAAGTTTATTTCAAAAACACGCATGAACTCTACAGCACTAAACAAGTCACGTTGCCTAATAAATTGCCAGCGAGCTGGTACCTTTACGTATCGTCGATGTTAAAGTGATTTTTGTTTGCATCATGTTAACGAACGTTGTCAACTACATGTCAAACTGATGGACGACAAGGTTATACTTGTGCACAAGCAACTACAACAACACTTCAATATAAAACATATTAGAAAGCACGTCTTCATTCTTTATTGAATGGGGAAACAATCGATAAAAAAAGCAACACACTGTTGAACAGACTCGAAAGAAACTATTGAATATCATAAATAAACGCATAGATAATATGACGATAACATTGATATTCATCAAACAACAACTGCATAAGACTCGCGATGTCTTGTTTGAATCTGATATTAATGGATGAAAAGAAAAACCGAATAAAACAAAGAAATATTTGAACACTGCCAAAGCAGTTCCGATTCAAACTGACAACAAAATGAACTTGTTCATCTGAAAAATGTTTATTAGCGAAGAAGCGACGATTACTGAAAGTGTTGAAAGATATCGATGAGACATTCACATAAAAGACAATGGTCAACTAATTATAAAATATGGAAGTCCGGACAGACATACAGCCACACGAGGAAAAGAAGAATACTTGTCAGGAGAGCATCCGATTCGTTCGAAGGTAGAAAATAATTATATAGGCAGTTGTGAATTTTATTCTTCTTGCAATCGTATCTAAAGAAGCATCAATACAGAAAAGCTCAGATAGTACTTCAACAACGTCTGGCTAGCTCGTAGATAATCAAGTATATCTCAATGGTGTCTGTCAATATGGTTTTAATCGATACAAAACTGATACTGATATGAATCATACATTTGGATTATTAATCGACTTGGAAAAACGAAAGATCCGCTTGAAAAATGAGCAAACACAAACCGCATACGAACTTGATGTCGCTCTAAATAAATGCCGTTTTCCATGGCAGATCAGTCTCAATCTTTAGCATTGTGACACTCGTTTTCGCTTTCTACAACAAAAATCCAACAAGTGTGCTAGGCGACTTGTTGTTACTGAAGCTTAGTGTAGCATTTCTTCAACGGTGAAAACAAAAATCATTGTAGTGGTTGAAGATCAGACACTTACTTGAATCAATACACATATATCCTCAAAATTTAAATCAAATCAGAAGATGGAGTAAAGGCATGAATCTTCTCTTCTTTCACGCCCACATCCTTACAAATCTTATACTAAATCGAGGGAAATCAGAATTTACGGGCTTTCAAGATGACCATTCGATATTGGCCTCTTCTTTATCCAATAGCTCTACCAAAAAGATGCTATGAATAAATACGAATTTCGTGAAACACAATCAGTATAGTTATTTTGAGAATTTTCGGATATTATTATGCATACGATTTTAATGTAAGGATAGTTTTAAAATATATTAAAAACCGAGAATTATCAATACTCGCGAGTCACCCGAACATAAAACATAGTTCATCAATAGCTGGCTATCGAATAAGTCTGATATTTAGTTATCTCAGCAACATATTGATATTCAATTAGTCTATGGGAAAATTATTCTGTAGAATAAACCAAACTTCAAAATTTTCTCATAGCATAGAAAAAAAACAGAATGCCCAATAGCTTACTAGAATTTCGAGAACATTCGAGCTCCTATCATTTCTCTTGTACTTGGATGTCTTTCATAAATAATCACAATATATTTAGTTTTTTCTTCGTTGATTCCTATCTTTCGATGCCATTCGCATTTGTCGTAAAATGATTTACTTCACTTAAAACATGTTCGATGAAATATCCTCACACGGAAGAAAAATTATGATAATTAGACATTTATTAAGCATATATAACTATCACGTTTTTTCATAATTAGAGCAACTGTGACACGCGTACTTCAATAATCTAAGAAGTATGATGCTAGAAATGACGAGCACAAATGAGCTATGAGATGACAAACATGACGTTCGAACTATGCTGAACGAAGCACACAATAGACGTTAGACAAAATTGGTGTATTCAACATTGACATGAACATCAAGATTCTGTTTTTAGTATATATTGTATAAATAAGGTTGAAAGAATAATATGCAACAATATTTATTTGTAAAAACGTATGTTTTTAGTCTCATGTGGAATTCGATTAGCTCAACAGAGATTCAAGTCCGTTATTTGACTTAAATGATTGATTTTCATTTTATGTTACTTTTGCTTTGACACAATATTCTTCTTGTGACGTTTCATTTCAAAATGGATCGAGTAAAGAGAAGAATTCATTATTCAGATTCCTGCTGACTCAAACTAGTGCACTTCGACAGGAATTGTAAGCATGACTGTTACACACTTTCTAAGACATGATAATATCAAGTCACAACGAAAATTCCCATCGACATTGTTACCAATGAATAATGAGCAGATTCGATTTACTTGATCGAATTTTTTTCCTCTAAAATCACTCTTACTTAATGCAGAACAGTCAACATATCTTACTGTACGTTTTTTATAAAACAAGTGAAACGCATTTCACCTTGACAAACAGTATGGCTGACATCTATTATGTTATGTTCAAAAGTATTCTTGTCCTCGTTAAGAACATTTTACTGTCGAATTGTTCTCTACATTAGAACATAAATAAGTAGTGCGAACATCGTTTGCAATCATATAGATTTTTCCATCATCACTGTTTTTACGTAGGTCATATATTAAGCCTGTACCTGTCAACCAAAATATAAGCTCAAAACTGTATACACATACAATGAATCTCCGTTGATTAGTTCATATTTTGAATTTCAAAAAAAAATGAGTGTAAAATATGATTGATCTATTCGTGCATGCATCGATGCCATGACCTATGAGATTATTATTGAATAATCATACTTGTCTATCTTCACGGTTACTCTCTTATTTTTTGTTGTTTCTTATTGCCGGCAGAAATTTATACAGATGACATCATCACACTTTGTGCATTTAGATTTGGCAATAACACACTCAAAGTACATTAGTATATAAATAGAAAGAAATCTTTGAACTCTTCTATTCAAAAAAAAAACAACTAAATGATGAAAACGATGAGAATGAGTATATGGATACTAGTGGTGAACATAGTTGTTTATTCATTATTTGAATACATCAATCGTCGTACATATGAGCTACTCGATGAAATCGAACAGCGTATACATCATTCAATCAATGATATTGATAAACGAACAAGTCAACTAATAAATGCCACATTATTTGAACTCGATAATCAAATCAGCAAACAGATCAATTCAATTTTTGAGAGAAGTCGAAAGTATATTCCTCTACAAAATCCATACGGTGCTACAACTTGTACAGATTGGTTTGGATGTCATCAAGGTTATTGTTGGGCAGGATGTGCTGCTACATTTCCTTCTGTAACTGGTCCTGAATGGTGTTTCACAACAAAACTGAATGGGAAAGTCAATTGTTCTGAAAATACAGATTGTGATGGATGTTGGCGATGCTCTAGTCCATGCACTGTTTAATCAATAAATGTTTCTCGTTGTTTTCTCTACTCTTATTCAAATGCATACATGCATAAAATAAATTTCTACGAGTCATCGATGTGCAAAACTAATGGTTAGGAATCATTTTCATATTTCTTTTCTTTTCTTATTCCAATGGCATTAAAATTGTGAACAAGTTTGTTTTTCTTTTCATAGAAAAAACAAATCGACTGAATTTTACCATGCACAATAAGAGTACATCTAAATTTATTTGAAGGAAAAAAAATACTATGACTCTTTGTATATCATCTTACAGCTCAGGGAAAATGAATACACAAACTAGAAGTACAAAGCAATGAGAAAAAAAAGGTCTTTTTGCTAAATTAAGGTGTGACTTAATATAAAAACGAAAGTAAAATTAGATAAGACTAATTATTGGTGTTCATGAGCATTCGAATTATGTTTTGAGTTTAGTGTCCATGATCTTTTTTGGCAATGTAACGAATGAGATCAACGACCCGATTTGAGTAACCATATTCATTGTCATACCTTAATAAACGATTATTTTACATAACAAAGGAACATATTTTGCACGAAAACGGAATGCCTACCATGAAACAAGTTTAACAAAATTGTCATTGAGTGAAATACCGGCTTTGGCATCAAAAATTGAGGAATGTGTATCACCGATGAAATCAGTTGAAACGACTTCATCTTCTGTATAAGCTAAAATACCTTTCAACGGGCCATTAGCTGCTTCTTTTATTGCAGCACAGATATCACTGTAGCTAGCCTAAAAAACACATAAATTGATTTTAATCAGAGAAATAAATGTAAAAGAAAACCAACAACAACCACTAACTTACGCCTTTACTCAATCGAGCAGTAAGATCAACAACTGATACGTTGGGTGTTGGAACGCGAAATGCCATACCTGTTAATTTTCCATTCAAGTCAGGAATGACTTTTCCCACCTAATTAGACAGAAATATTTGAAAAAAAACAGATTTTTCATGCATATTAATAGTAAACAATAGGCCTACAGCTTTAGCAGCGCCAGTTGATGATGGAATTATGTTTTGTGCAGCTCCACGTCCACCACGCCAATCCTATTGAATATAGAAGAATATAAAACTAATGAATCTATCGTTCTTTCTATTTTTCCTTCATTCAATACTTTATTTGATGGTCCATCAACTGTTTTCTGTGTAGCCGTGTACGAATGTACAGTTGTCATCAAAGCCTCAACAATACCAAATTTTTCGTGCACAACTTTAGCAAGGGGTGCTAAACAATTTGTTGTACACGATGCATTTGAAAGAACTTTTTCAGATCCTGTATATTTTTCTTCATTGACTCCCATGACAAACATTGGAGCATCAGCTGATGGTGCTGTAATAATCACTTTTTTGGCTCCAGCATCTAAATGTGGCTGGCATTTGTCTATTGTTGTAAATACACCTGTCGATTCAACAATATATTCGGCGCCTATACAAAAAGAAAGAAGAAAACATTAATAAAACACTTATCGATCAAGGTAAAATGAAAAATGTACCGATTGAACCCCATGGAATTTTCGATGGGTCTTTTCTAAAAATAGAAACACATTAAACATGAAGATTCGAGGATTTCAAATGTGTACTCAGTATAGACATTGATTTCAGTTCCATTAACAACTAGTTTTCCATCTTTACTTGAAACTTCACCTTTAAATTGTCCATGAGTCGAATCATATTTAAACATATAAACCATGTAATCAGGAGGAATAAATGGATCTAAAAAATGTCGTAGTAGTAGACGCGATGAAAATGAACGTGCAATCAAATCCTTACCATTTATACCGACAACATGAACACCTTGTGCGATTGCACGTCGGAATACAAGTCGACCAATGCGACCGAATCCATTGATACCAATTTTGACATCTGATGAAGACATGGTTACCAGTGCAAAGATTTTACAAGTTTGACCTAATGGTGTGATAGAAGAAAAAAACTACGAGAAAGAAATATGACTAGGGCAACACACTTATAAAGACTGACGGCGAGCATTTTTTTCTGCTCGATGAGAGTGAGACAGAATTTTCACAATGCAGTGAGCGACCTCTCTCGTAATCGGTGAATATGTATACACTTCATTTCTATAAGACGCAAATGGATAGTTTTATCAAATGTTAGATATTAAAAAAAACGAATTAAGCTTGCCTTTTGATGTCAATTTCCATAGTGGATATTAATTTGAACCATTGATTGAAATTGAATGAATCATCGTTCATACAGAATAAGTCACCGTTTTCTACTATAAAAAAATGTTCAATTTTCGAAAAATATCATTACTTCATCGTGCATTGTCTAACAAACTCAATATTCGTAATTTTCGATCAGCTCGTCGTTCTTCACAGCCTGTAGTTACAAATGAGAAACACGTCATAATTGAGACAAAACCAGTTTCATTAGATAATCTGTCACCTGTTGTTCGTCAAATTCTTTCTAAAGATCCATCGTATGCTACTCGATTCGGTGGTCAATTATCTGAAAATAAAAAATATCTTGTTCAACAACAGTCACGAACGTCAGGCCGAGCAGAAAATCTCTTTTCTCAAATACCAAAAGATGATTTTCTTTCATCTGTCAATGAGGAGGAAGATGATCTACCGCATCCTCCTATTGTTGCTTTTCCATCAGAAGAAAACCAATTTCAAATGGATCTAGGAACAGAAGACAAAACAATACCTGTTAGCGCAACAGCTCGTTGTTTTGGTTGTGGAGCTTCACTTCAATGTGCAGATAAAACGAAATCGTAAGAATTCTTTGTTTAAATAGAATTAATTATTTTTGATAATGTATACCAGAGGTTTTGTACCAGTTGAAGTCTTTAAAAATCATCTTTCAAAAAACCTGCAAAAACGATCAAGTCAATGTCAACGTTGTTTTCTTTTAAAATATACAGATGAAATATCACGTTGTGAAGTCAGTGAACACGTTTACAAAGATATATTGATGGAAATCAAGCGGAAACGTGCTTTAATTATATTAATTGTGGATCTACTTGACATACCAAATTCCATTAGTCGACTGTGGGCACGTCTTGCAGATGAAACAAAAAAAACAGGGAAGACTTCGTCGAATATTATATTTGTTCTCGGCAATAAAGTTGATCTTCTACCTAAAGGTAGGTTTATTTTCCATTCGAAATAGATTAATCTTGTACGAATCAGATCTAGAAATTCGTTTGTATACATTCTCGTAAGAAAAAGTGACTAGATGATTATGGAAACATATTGCCATCCAGTATAAATCAAATACTTAGTTTTACTAATCACAAGTAATTTTTCTCTGAGTATGTATGATGAACTCATTTAGTGTCCATGAGAAGTTTACTCTTGATATCTATTGCTCGCTACTTGAATACAAAGTACTTGCACGCCATGATCCATTTAAGCTATTATACTATGTACACAACATGAACAAAATCATGCAATTGTGTCTAATAACTTATGCTTGTGGAGTTCTAAGAAAATACTTTTCGATATTTCAAATACAATGTTAATAAGATCACCGAGCAAGGTTGTACGACTAGCATTTATAATATCCAGAAAGTAGATATGTTAAAAATTCAGTAGCCCAACTGTTTGCCACTACTACGTAGTTTCATGTACTTTTTAGTAAATAGTAAATAAATGTATGATTAAGTAGTATCAATTGATCGACATAAATGTTTTTTTTTTATTTTCAAGACTTACCAAAATTCATAGTGAAACTAGAAATAGATTTATTTTAGACGGTGAATCATATTTGTCCAATGTTCGTCAATGTCTTGAAAATGAATGTACAAAACGTGGCTTAGGAAAACATTTAGTAAAATATTATGGTTTAATCAGTGCTCGCACTGGGTATGGTATTGAAGAGCTTATTTCGAAAATATTTCGTTATTGGTCTCAGCATGGTATGTCTTTGTTGTTTTCATTTATTTCTTTATTCGGTGTTTTATTTTGACATGACAACATAGGTGGTGTTTATTTACTTGGTGGTACGAATGCTGGTAAAAGTAGTTTGTTTAATAGCCTCATCGATTCTGATCTTTGTCATATTCATGCACTTGATTGTATTCAACCTGCAACCGTATCGAATCTTCCTGGTAGAATAGTTGCTGTTGATGGTCACTATTTTAACTGTAGTATTTAGGCACAACAATGAATGTTGTCCGTTTTCCGATTCAGTTACGAACTGGGAAGAATGAATTTATGCGTGACGAGCGTTTAAAAGAACGAGAAGAAAACGAACCCATTCCAGACGATAATGATAATTCGATTGAAAATGAAACAACTGTTGATCGTATGTTTTCCTCGTATTCTACTTTCAATAAATCAACTATCAAAAGTAAAATTTTAGAGAATCTTGAATCAACAGTAAAATGGCGTCGTCGATTTGAATCGGAAAAGAATTTACCCAAGAGTGGTGTATCGTATACATATTCATCCGGTGACAATTCTTTTACTGAAGATCGATCATTCGAATCAAGTGAACATAATTATATAAATTATCGACAAAAGAAAATGCGAGGCTTCAATCCCGATTCATATAAAAAAGAAAAATGGCTTTTTGATACACCAGGAGTTATTTTGCCTGAACAAGTAAAATAAAACATGTTGTCGCTTCGTTTTCTCTTACAATCATCTACGTTTTACTTTCAAGATGATTAACAAATGTAGTGATCGAACGGAAATATCATTTTTCGATCATCAATCAACGGTTATTCGACCGGTGAATATTATATTAAATATTGGACAAACAATAATGATTGGTGGTGTTGCAAGAATTGATGTTAAAAATGTAAATTCTTATTCTTTCATTTGTCATCGTCATGTTTCATTTTTCTTTAAGATAACAAATCGTGGCCGCGCATCTCTTTCGTTAATGACTACATCTCGTTTGCCAATTAATGTCATACAAACAAAAGATGTTGAAAAATTTTATCAAACTGCTCTTGAAAACAATGAACTCGGAGTTAGCAGCCTGTGTTTATTTTCATATTTTATCAAAGAAAGATACTTGTTTTTAGGTGCCACAGAGTCAAATAAACGGCCGTCTTCAAGATCCACCTCAACTTATTGGACCAACGATTGAAATTCTTGGCATTGGCGAAGAAGAAGCTGCTGGTGACATCGTTTTATCATCAGCGGGTATAAACTGTTTATTAGATTTACTCTAGACGTACAGATGTATTCAACACCAGATCTTTTTGCTAATTACTCTTCAAGCATGACAGTGTTAGCTTCTAAAAATTTTCGATCATTTTTCATGAGTTTGTTGTCAGCTTTCGTATTTACAAGATTTCAAATCATAAGAGGATCATGAAGGGCTTGATTGTTAATGTTAAACCTGGTTAGTTATCCTTGAGCCCATGGAACAAATCTAGTCCACTCATGACAAATAAATGTTTTCAATTTAGGTTGGGTCAGCGTACAATGCAGTCGTGATGAATATGTCGTGTTCGATGTAATGACACCAGATGGTCTTGGTATTCATCTTCGACAGCCAGCATTACTTAAACATTTGGTCCATTTACGAGGTTCACGAATACAACGAACACCATTCTTCGGTAAACAAACGTACAAAGAAGATCAATCAGATAACGATGTGGCTCATCCATATCAATCCAATGAACTTGAAATGATTATAAATGAAAAATTATGGAAAGGACAGCAAGATCAACGCCATCGACTTGCTGAACGTAAATCATAAAAATTGTTATTTCTTTTGTTGTTTACCGATTGTTAAAAATAAAAATTAGTAATTGATTTACTACAAAATCTATCTGATGAAATTAAAAGTCAAAATTGCTATAAGAAATCACTTTGAACAACTATGGTATTGAATAATTTTTTATGTCAGCATGTCAAATAAAGAATCATGTTTCCAAATCCAAAGAAGTTGTCTCATAACAATGCTTGTATTCCGTATCATAGTGTCAAGATATCATGTGTTTTCCATTCAATTATATTTTGCCGTCATCGGCAGAGAATTCATATTCAACAATTAGATGCGAAGACAGAGGTTTGTCTGTAAAATAGACTTTTTTTTATCATGCTCTGCCGTTAGCTACTAGTTTTAATGAATTGATGATTCTGGTGGACAGTAGAGCAATATTTTTTCATAGAATCTTGTCGTCTTTCGAAAAAGGATATTAATTTCCAAGCAAACTATTTAATAGATCAGTAAAAAAGAGAATGATGACTTTCTCCCATAGGCACTCATCTTCGATTTATTCTTTCCTATGTGTACATCTGTTTGACTGAGTTTATCGCAGAGCCAACATTATTCAAGTGGACTTGAAGCAAGATCTTCGATGAAACTAGAGCATACATATGTTTAATGATATGTCTGAAAAATTGTGAAATGTAGACAAACTTAATCGAGCAACTGACAACAACAGGAATTTTCAAAAAAAATCCTAAAATAGATTGTTTTCTCAAACATCAACAAATTAAACAGATATTTCAACTGATTTTCGTTTTTTTGTACACGTTGTCGACGACTGAGGATGTCAGTAGACAAAAATTCTTAATCGAATAGTCAGATTGTATGAACTAGAGAAAAAAAACGCATCACAATAAATTGATTTTTGCGGAGTGATTATTCGAAAAATGAGATCAATATGAAACAGTATCCTTACTATCATTGTTCGATTTACTTTAATGAATTATAGAAAACAAGCTTTCAAAGTAGATCGATTTCGCAAGTCTCTAGCGGAGCCGTCAACATTAATCGTGCAGCATTGATTTTACTGCACAATGAATCCTAGAAGTGCTATAAAGGAAATCCTTATATAAAAGGTTCTGAGAGAATTATAAACTTTACGAGACAGTTTCAAAATATAAGATCTCTCACAAGATCGTAAATTTAATTAAGTTTCAGCCAGGGGTCAAGAAATTGAATGCTGCCGAATTTTTCCACAATATTCTCGATGTAAATGGCATCGATATTGAAACACGACCAATGATAGTTCTTTCATTATACCCCGAGAGATACCTAGACGAAGAAGATTTTCCTAATAGATCAATGTCATTCAGGTAAGAAATGTAGGGAAGAACTTCGAAAAATGTGTTTCTTAAGAGAATTGACGGGCTCCGTGTAATCGAAAGAACATATTATTATTGGGCTCACGATGCTATAAAAGAATAGATTTTAGGTCTTCGACACATTCTCGATAATGAGAATGTTCCGAACAATGTTTTTTTCTCTCTCTGAAATCATTTTCTCAATTCATGGTACGTCTCAGTATCTGTCTGGATATCAACACTAGAACAAAAGTGAAAAACGAGACTCAGTTGTGAATGCTCTACCTACCTGTCATCGACCATAAAACGTTCAACATGTGCATAATGCTTTATGAAAAGTGAAAAAAATCCATCGTTAGTCACATATTTCATCTCAGCGAATTTTTCTCAGCCGTGATTCATGTACAGACACTTATTATTTCTTTTTGAAAAAAGGAATCTGATAGAATGCAGTTATTTGATAGTGCTCTTAGAAAAATTTCAATTGTTCTTTTACATTAGTTGACACAATAATTTGAACCGTTCACAAGCATCATCTTCTAGCAAATAAGCTTGATGTTTGTATCCTCGGCAAACAAGATATCTATAGACCGTTTTATCTTTAAGATTATTATTCATCTTTTCAGTATGTCGAAGTATCAATGAAAAGATTTGTCGTTCATTATCAAATTGTTCAACATTCTTGAGTAATGCAATATTTTTATCATAAAAAAACTTTATCAATGTCAGCAGCCATTTACGTTGTATACATAGGTTTTACATGACGATTAGTTTCACTAGCGGACGATCCATGCTCTAGGAATTTTCATGATGGAATACTTTTAAACACTGTTAGTTCACTCTGAGGATCTTTTGCTAGGGCAAATCTTAATTTATACACAAGTGTTTCGATTTCTGTTTCGTCGAAAACGCCTATACTAGAGTCTATACACTCACGAAGAACTGATCGGCCATTCTTCAAATGAAGATCAACGAAATTTGCACCAACAGCAATGTTTTCATGAGTCCATATAATCATAACAAACAATAGTTTCATTTTTACCACGTGCATTTAAACGAACGATCGGTTGATCCACAGACACTGAGTTACTTATCAGAGTTTTATGAACGAATGATTCAATGATACAAGGCGATTTAACTACATAGACATATTTATCCTCTAGCACCTGCAATACCTTTCATAATTGTACTATCGAAATCAAGATCAACACCAAATGAATCAGTGATGATACGTCTCTTATTATATCCAGCAACGAGATTAATTAGTTCAGCCCGTGTTTTCATTCCAACACTAGTTCATCGGTCAGAAAAGAGAAGCAAGCGACGTGCAAATCCATTTTATACATACTTATCTAGTAGATCTGCAACTACATCAACAGTACTGAATATATTTTTTGAATCACCAGTTTGACTATTTTCTACGATAGGATTAACGAACTGATGAGAAAACGCTGTTGATAGATTTAAAATAATAATTGATACAATCACGATCAAGAATAAGTACTAAATTCAGTGGCGTTTGTTGATCAGTCAGTTCGTCCTTCGTTTTTTTTTGTCTCGATATGAAAACGGACGTTTTTGTATTCAAAATATCCGAAAGAAAATCGGTATTGTCCGAAATACATCGAATTTCTATACTACGCAGTTAATTCACTGTCAGTGTTCATGTTGATTCGTTTTACTAGAATTAAAACTCGAGGAGATCAATCGAAATTATATTGAGTTTACGTGTGAATAGTAAAATAAAGGATCGAATTGCCTTTCTAGGGGGAATACAAAGGACTAATTTATATATCGAACAACAACATTACGAAACTGTGCAATGTTTGATTTGTACATTCTATTAAATTGCGAAAGAACAAGAAATTTTGTAACTGCATGAGTTGAAAACGAAAAATTTTAAATCCAAAAGAACTTATATTTTCCCTCGTAGTAAAATAAGAAAGAATCACGATCGTTAGATACAACACGAGAAAGCGTGAGATGAACGATTGCGATTTTCATTTTCAAATGACTTGATCAAGTTCCGAAAATAAATTCGATTGGCTTAAAATTTTCATCGGATACACATCTCAACAAGATGTCTCGCCCTAGAAAATTTCACCACATTTTCTCAATATGAGGAATCAAGTATGTTTGAAAAAAAAGTCTCATCAACATTATACGATATGCTGTATAGTTGTTCAATGTTGTGCCACTGATGTAAAATATTTCTTCGACAAAATCGAGAAATCAATAATAGTTGAGAATCTATTTAAATGCAGATAACCCGAAAAATTAAGCTTTCCATTAAATATTTGAAAGGTACACATGAATAAAATCTTTTGATTATAGTGACCTATTTATTCATTAAACACTCTTGCGTTCTATTCATGTCGTTGGTAGCTTTTGCAACCAATTATTATCCTTTATATTCTCAGTCAGGTGAGTCGTCGTCTTATTGAAATTCTTTAATGTTGAATATTGGATGTGATTTGTTCTAATGAATAATAATATTCGTTGACAAGAACCTTACTTAGTAGATTTTATTATCTCGATGTAAGTCACGTTCAATTTTCCATGAAATTACGAAACCGAAAATATTGATTCAACATGAAATATTTCGTATAATCACAGTTAATGATTACCCTTCTTCAGTTTCTTTTTCAATCATATTTTTTTGAATAACTTCATCAATGTGATCAATAAATATGTCGAATGAATGCCATTTACAAGATCTCAAAATGATGTTTGTCCCTTCATTTTCAGATAACTATAGTAAAAACAAAACTATGAGTAATTCATTTGCTGAACAATTATCAAACGTCAAATTGAAGCCAAGCAAAGATAAAACGAAAGATTTTAGTGATCCAAAATTGGCAGGTGAATTATTTTTGCACTAGTATTTTTCTTACTTCTTTGCTTGAACACTGGATATAATTATTGATAAAACCTAAAGTATCGAAACTCTCATCTAGCGAATTACTTTTCTTCATCATTCTATCAAAATATGTCTAATCCCATTGACCTAGTAAATAATTGATTAAAAAAGTATCGATTCTATTATAATACATTGAACTTGTATCTAATAACGATAAACGCATAACATGGTTCTGCTGTTGCTTCTATTAAGACTGATACAATTGATCATTCATTCATTCATTCAGGTTTCATCACTAAAGATCAAATAAGTACCTATCAAAAAATTGCCTTAGAAGCTAACATGGAAGAATGGCAAAAGCTACTTGTCAATGGTATTAAACAACACAACTCATTTTCACTTGATATCATTGATCATTTGTTGCTTTCAGAAACGTTTCCCACTGTTTATTTTCCGATTGCATACTCGGATGCGCAACATTTCATTCGCATATTCGAACGGCATTTTCAAAAATTGCATGAACATCAACTATTTGATGAAATTCGAGAACGAATGACTACGTGGCTTAATGATGATCTAGAAGAAAAACAATGGTATGAACAAATAAAAGAACGTCTGGAAAAATTCATTGATCAAACGTTTCCAATTAAGAAAGAATTCTTTGCCAAAACATCGTCACGTAGTGCAAAAGATGCTTGTCTATTTAAACCAGACTTTCTTCAGGTGTACAAAAGTGAATTATCTAAACTTGCAGATCCATCACAAGAAAATTCCCGTATTATCGCGCTTCTTACTGCTGCCTTTGTCTCGTTGTGTATGAAGTCTGCGTCTGACGTTCTTTCCATGTTTATAATTAGTGAACGTATCTATCAAGATATGCTATTAGCTACAGAAGCACAAAATACGTCGGATTCTTTATTTCAAGAAAATATTATTCTTCGTCCATTCATCGCCATCGATGTTGATATGGAATTTCGGGGTTTTGTTTTTCAACAACGATTAACTTGCTTATCACAATACAATTATTTAGTTTATTCTCAACGGTTATGTCAATGGAAAGATCGAATTCTCGAGAAAATTATTTCGTTTTTTAATCAATCTGTTCGAAATCAATTAAGTAAATATAATTCAAATGATTATGTTATTGATTTTGCATTGACGAAAAGTGGTAAGTCAATGTGCGAAGTCAAATTTAGTCTTGCATCATTTTTGTTTTCAATGCTCTGTAGATGATGAAAGTATCGATTCAATGAAAGTTTGGGTCATTGAACTTAATCCATTTATGGAGACAACTGATGGAGCTCTATTCAGTTGGCAACATGAACGACATTTGTTAGAAGGAAAAACAAATGAAAATAACGATAAAACTCTTTTTCGTCTTACTGAAAAAGTACGTCCCGGATCTTGGTCTATGCTACCTATTTCGATTCGACAATGGATTAAAAACGAGAGTATTTAGTATGCACGAATATTGTGCATAAACCTTTTTCAATAAATAATCTAATCTATTTCAATTTGTCCTTGTCTTTTCTAACAAAACGATTGAATGTAGATTTTTCTTTTCGTTCACAAATAACACACGTGTATAATGTCCATAATTTCAATGAAGATTGTCACAACAAGAGCGAGAAAAAAAAATAAATACAATAGTGAATTTCATCAACAATAAATGCTATACAAAAAAAAACAAGGATGAGACCATTATGAATTCTTTGCTGGAACCACTGTTCTATGCTGATGTCTCATTTCAACTAATTCTTTTAGTAAAACACGTTTTTCAGTTTCAAGCTGTTTTATGCGATCATCTTTGGCTCTTAATTGTTGATGATAATGATTGTTTGTTCCATTCAATGACGACGACGAAAGGGAACTAGATGAGCGATCCGATGATTTCTAAAACAACAACATCAAATAGATCATGTACAATCGCATCAATATCAATCATAACAAGTAAAAAAAAGAAAATAGAAACCTTTGTACTACCTTTGAATCATAATTTGCTTCAGCGATAACCGTATTTGCCAACTTAAGCAAATCAGCGACTAAATCTCGATTATAAATTGGTTCTGGTGCCATGCCAGTTGTCTATAAAAAAAAAAAGAAAAAAAACGAGATTCATATGAAACGGAAAGTTGATTCATTATGATAGAACAAACTTCGGCTGTTGATAAGTGAAGACAGTACGAACGTTGTTTATCTTTCATTTCACTTAGACGATCAGATAAGTAAGTTTTAACACGTTCAAGTGTATCACATGTTTGAAGAAGTAGATCCCGTTCAATTTCGTATCGCTTCATTGCTCGAATCTAAACACGATCGATCCTAATTAGCAAAAACCAAACTCAACCGTTCATTCATATTCTCATACCATAGAAAAGTCAATATCATTCGTATGAATTGTATTTCTACGTGCTGACATCGACAGATGTTCACCATAAATATTTCCATTTTGTTTGATTGGCTTCTGCATAGTAACCTTCTTTCTGTGACGTACCGGAACTGATGTATTATCATGTGAATGGTAATGATTACTTTCTGTACCATTATAACTTCTATAAACAACAGGAATTTGCTGCTCAATTTTTTTCGGTGTCGGAGCAGTAACTACAACACTTGTTGAACGATTCAATGGAAATGATAGAGGTGGTGGTGGACGTGTTGCCTTTGGAACAATGATTGGCGGTGTTGATAACGATGATAATGATGAGTCCGATGTTGTTATCGGTGGCGATGAATGTTTTGTTGATGATAATGATCTTTCAATAACACTCAAGAGTAAATCAAATGTTATTAAGTAATTATTTGGTTTGGATTCAATTTCAAGTTCATGCAAAATATCTGTTGTTGATGATGAGTTATCAAAAGAAAATGATGGTGTCCAATAACGTTTAAATAAATCAAATGGTACATAACCACTATTGGTTTTATCTAGTATAGAAAATAATTGACGTAAAGAAGAGATAAATGTTCCAGGAAGTGAAGACGACATTCCTAATTTTGAACTATTGCTAATTGATGAAGAAGTTAGTGGTGGAGGTGGTGGTGGTGGTGCTCGACATTTCGATGAGAGTGAACGTTGAGCAGAATGCATTTGCTGCTGTTGTTTATTCATTGTTTCATCGTCGATTGGTGAAACACATCTTTATAAAAAGAATAAAATAATAAATTTACTTTAGTATTAATGATATTGTTTAAAACAGTACATTATGAGAATGAGAAAAGAAAAAATACGTATAACCTTGAACATAACATAAATTACATCGTGTCAATTCTACAATAGGCATATTATTTGAATTTGACAATTTGAATTAACATTGTATGAATATTTAAGATTTGAATTGTGTAACTTAGAAGAGTTCATATATTTTTTTTATTTATTCAAAGAATCTTTATCAAAACATCTATTATTCTTTCATGTTTGGTTTGCATGAATACACTCGAATGCAAATGACACGTTAAATAAAATGAAAAAAGGAATGACACTATCTTCCTATCGATGTATTCAACATCGATTGACCATAAATAATGGTCACATGCGTTTTATCATATCATCTAGGTATTTTTTCTTACGTCGTATTAGCTGAACTCGTACAACGCTGTAATTTGCCGATCATCTGGTCCAGTCGATCAAGATCGGGACGTACGATATGTGCTAAAGTCGATCCTTTCGACTGATGATGATGCTGAGACTGTAGTTGATGTGGTATTTGCTCTTCGGAACTCGCATGGATATTGAATTTCATATTTGTTTGAAAAATGGACTGCTCCATGACTTGCAAGGTTTTCGCTTATACAACAAGAAAGAGGGAGCGAAACAGAGACGCAAGTCGTACGTATGTATGAGCTACCTGCACAATAGAAGAGAGAAAAAAGTCCATTAATAATCGTTCTTCTCTTTCTTGTCGTTGTCGCCCTTCTGTTTACTATAGGAAACGAAAATGACACGACGCAAAATCTATAGATTGATTTTGACATCAATGGGATAGAATAAAAAACTGTGAACATTAGAAGACGTAACATATATATTCAACAGAATCATACTCTCATTTACCTTTCTAACAAATGTTCCTGCAATGGCGAACAGCAAGCCATGATGTCGATATGTGGCATAAAGGAAATGACCATAGATACATATGCATATGTTAGAATCAAGCAAAGGTCGATATTCGACAAGTAATAAGAAGAAAACAAAAAAAACTGATGTTCAACGTATGTATGATGTTCAGTCAGTCGATTCAATTATAACCGCGCTCTATGCTCTAATATAATAATGATGATTCGACCAGTGAACAACAACAAGATAGGTCAAGTCAAGCGAGCCAACGCGATATGTCTGTCCGTCTAAATGTCTATCTCAACGGATGTGCACGCATATCTCATTCGTTAGAAGACAAATAATCAGAAAAAAAAGTCATTCATTCAAAGAGAAAGAGGAAAAAAGTAACAACCATAATGAGAAAACAATAAACGGTTATTTCACACCAAATTCCGATATCAGATTTAATAACAAAAGAAGCAGAAATGAAAATTACTTCAAATTTTATTTTATTCATTAACGAATGTGTTGAAATAAATCTCAAAAGTGAAGTGATACTCTTCTTTTTTACAAAAATAAAACTTCTACCAAAATTGCATGATGATTATGATTCTCGTTTTGTCTTCGATGAACTCTTTATACGTAGGAATATATGGGTATACGAAACTATATGTTATATTATTGTTGTTGTTCTATATTGACAATAAAAGGATACTTTAAACTTACAGGGCATCAACAAACATTTGAGTGGCAAGCTTTTGTCGATGATGATGATGCAAAATACTGTATTGTCGCCTCTTCTAACTAAATGAACTTATACATAGATGTATGTACGTAAATGCTTCTTGTTGTGGATATATACCTTTTGATTGAAGAGAAAAGTAAGCAAGAGAAAAAGAGAGACAGAGAGAGAGAGAGAAAAGTGAACGGCTCCTATGCATATATATATATATATTAATGTATGAAATATGAATATATGCGTAGTAGATGTATACATATAAATATAAATATATATATATATATATATATTTATGTGTATGTCTGAGTCGGGAGGAGTATTTAGGTCCTATCGTCTTCGTTGTTACTAATGAATGCTTCTCGTTCGATATGATATACAGATGAAACATATACAAAAATAAACGAAAAAACAATAAATCACCGTTCGTCTGCTTGCACATGTATAGAAGACGCACATAGAGATACACTCTGAACGAAGAGGACACATGATGAGATATCGGATAAAAGAAAAGAGATAATACCCGTCGGATACTGATGATGTGCCTGTCGGCGATGCCGCCAGAATGCATTCAATCAGAAAAAGAAACAATCTTATCATTTCTATGTCAATCCCTGAGGTATCCATATACCAATACGGAACAGGTCGATTTTATGTTATTCATATCTCTACAATTGTTTTTGCCTCTATGCTCAATAATTAACAAAATATGGAATGAACATATTTGAATGAACCATGATGACAAGCAATAAATAAATGTCAATTGTTATCTATCGACATGTTACGTATTATTGAACTCACTTGCTGTCTTCTATGATAAGATTAAGAGACCGATAACGATACTGTTTATATACATCTTAAATAGGAAGACATTACGAATACCCACATGAAAACGAAGTGTTCATATTACAAGCATTGAGATTTTCGAAAGAGAACTGAATCGAGGAATCAATAATAACTTACTTTTACCTTCATCGACATGTTTCAACGAAGAAAATATCAATAATCGTTTATGACAACACTCGTAGTAATCGTCTTGATCGCGAGCTCGAGTTTTCGCGTTCAATGAAAACTTAGTGAAACAAAACATGCAATTAAAACAGTAAACATAAACACGAGTTATTCATCATAGAGAAGACCTGTCTGCTTCTTTCATCACTTTATTTAGTAATCGTTACAAGAACAATTCTTTATCTATACTATTATGTTAATATTTATTTGTTCGCAGTCAGATACTCTAATGTAACATTCTCCTCTAGTCATCGAAAAAGCTTTTATTGTTATGTACATGGCAACAATTCTATTAGCTCATAGCATCGCATAAGAATTGAACAAATATTGTGTTTCATGATGCCTAGCGATTCCTCCACTTACGTAGATGTGTAATCGATGTGACTGCAGAACTATTTCGTAAAAAAAACAGATCTTGAATTATTTAATATTCACTCTGATGAATGCGTATAACTTTTGACTTACATTGACTGCATTCATTCACTCGAGTATGAAGAAAAAAAACACCATAAATTTTACATATATTAAATGATTGTTTTTTTATTCAAGCGTAGAACTCGTTCATTTTTTATCTCTAATGTACGACATTTGAAAAAATGTGTACGAAGAGTTTTATGCGGGTGCAATCAATGAATTAGTTATGGCTAGTCGAGTGTTCGCAGTGATCGAACAAGACCTAAAAGTTGAACTCATTAAGATAACTTTCTTCTATAAAAATCAAAGTACTTGCGCATAGGTTATGTTTAAGATGAAAAGAGTTCGACTCATCAGTCAATTATTGTCATTTGACTCGTCTATGTATTAGTTTCAGTGATCATTCATTGTTATTTAAATAAATAAAAGCATTATCAGTTCGGGATTACGATGCAAAGTATTATGAAAGATCTTGTCTAAACTTCGTCATCTATACTATTATGCTCGCTAATAATATAATCACGATTGTTCGTCAATAGTGTTACACGAAAAGAAAAAGTATAGTAACATAAACAGTCTTACGTTCTTAAGAATAAATTGTGTTTCTTGCTTACTATACTAAAAGCTCCACTAATCCATATACCATTTCTTTTGAATGCTATTCTGTACATTATTATCAAATCACAGGATAGAAAAAAAAGATAAAAGATTGCTTTTTTTCCTCAAATGTCTAAGCGGGGAGAAAAAGTCCAAATCGATTAATAGTCGCGTGACGTGAAACAGTTGATTTGAACAAACGTCACATGTTCCCCTTGATTGATAAATAAGTTTGAAATTCGTATGAACTATATAACATTTCATATTTAACGCAACAATAACCATACGAACAAGATGCACAACATCATTTTCGAAAGATTTCTACACTACTGTGTGTGCTATTTCAAGTATTGCTCTAATACACATAAGAACAATTTAAGACATTAAGTATGGACAATATTGAAACGAACCAACACACACTAAATGAATTGTTCACATTGAGTTGCAATAAGATTATCATTAACGATAGACACAGTTAATGCAGCACAATATTATCTGTCTTCTCACACTACTCTTGAATAATGAAGTCAATAAACACCCATATATATATATATATATACGAAGACTAAAGAAAATAAAATTTCGAGCTTGATTAATGATGCACATCAGTCGATCATGAATTTATAGTTAATAAATCAATGGCGCAAGTTTTTATAAATACGTACTGTCTTTTCTTTTTCTTTCCTGTTAGCAACATACGTGTATGAATACAAGCAAAACTATCATAGATAAAAGCAATTCGATAAATATTGACTGAAATCATTTTTCTTGTAGTACTGCGGATTCCATTCGTTGATTAACTTATTTTGTCCTCTTTCTGTTCGTATATAAGGTGTCCCAACAATCATGATTACTTAAAAATTACATTGACACTGCAATTTGCCATTAAAAAAGAATTTTGCGAATGTAGATTAGAAAATAGTCTACATTCACAAGTAAGATTTAATTTTTAGATGAATTCAAAGTCGATAAAAATCCCATTTGGTCTAATTCAGTCGGTTAAAGATTCATAACATGTGGTCGTGTCTTTTTTCTCTTCTTTTTAGAGAAATAGCAGTGTGACTTAATGAATTTTACGCCTAGATAAATTATCGATCGATTTTTCTGAATGCGCACTTACCTGGTGAAACGAAATTTTTGATTGTAGCTGAATTAAAAGAGTTGAGTGAATAGTAGTACGTTCTCGTTTGTCGTCGTTCAAGATCTCTGCCATTCCAGAACTCGTATGAGCAAAGAAATCAATCGAATGAAAAAAACGATCCATGCATCGTATTGGATTTTTCGTCATGACAAAACACTGGAACCTTTTCAAAATACAAACAATATTCGATGTCTAAATTAATCAAGATTTTCGTAATGCTTGAACGATCATGAATTTTCGAACATCATGAAAAATAAACTTGTAGATCATTTCGAATAGCTTATTTCTAATGATTTTATGATGTTGCTTAGGTACAAATGAAACAAATACGTTTCGTTGACTGAAGAAAGCATTGAATCTTAAAGATTGTCGTCTTTACTCGTTGACATAAGTTTTGTATTCGTGTTCGATTTTCATTACATAAGAATGCCTAAAATCTACATCACTATAACGGAAGGAAGGAAAGTATAAGAAGACATATGAATCCATTTCCTCGATACTCTTTTCTGAAAGTAAAAGCAATAGCTCTGGCAAAATGTTACCAATGACATTGACAGTTATTATTTCAATGTTTTTCTTGCTTTTATGCTTGCGGTTGAATGAGATAGCTCGTTTTTTCTTTTGGTTTATTTTAATGTTTTTCTTAGTCGTTGAAATCAGATGAAAGACTACGAAGGATAATTTGATGTGCGTTCTATTGTACTGATTCAAATGAATATGACCCTGATAGTATGAACTGATCGTAAAATGATTTACTTTTTCTTTGTCATTTTCTGCTCGTATTTGTTTTAAATGAAGTATTTACGAAGAAACGAAAACTTGAGTAGGGCTTGTGAAAACAAGAGGGACAACTTTTTATATGACTTCTAATTATCTTTTCTTTTTTTCTAAAGAAAAATACTAACATTCACATCTTCATCAAATAGAACATAAGCGAAATAGATAATGACTGATAGTTTTCATGAATCGAAATAATCAAGATTTTGAACGTATTGTGAAAATTGTATTGTTCACGAAAGTAAATAATACGAAATGTGGATTAGATATTCGACAGTGAAGCTTCCTATTACTTTTCTTTCATATAAAAAGACATGTGAATCTGAAAAAGTTATAAAGTATGATTCTTCATCATTTATTTGTTTTCCTCAAGTATTACCAAGTATTAGTAAGAAGATCGCTTCACAGTTTTCGCAGTGAAAAGAAAGAAATACTTTTGTCTTCGACAAGTCAAATACTTGTGTTCGAAGAAGAAAACTTCGTTCGTAACAACCATTCACATGAACAATTGTGAGAAGAAGATGTTGAATATTATAAACAAGAAAGGAACAATAGATTATATGGATAGATAGGTGTTTGGTTTTTTATTTGTCCTTTCGTGCGACTATTTATATCAGTCGATTCATGTGACAATGGAACAATTTTTACCAAAACAAAAAAATATAAAAGACGATTAAAATATTTTATTTCATATACCAAACTTAATATTGAGTTACAAGTTTATGATTACCAATAGCGGCTGGAATTTCATTTTGTAATATTAGTAGATCTGCTTTTGGTACATGGACTACTTCCGAACCGAATACACCTCGTACTTCGATGTATTGTTGTACATAACAGCAACGTTTACAACATCCACAACATGCACAACACGAGCAGCAGTCAGCACAAAAACGAGAACAACAATTTCGACCTTCTGTTGATTCTCGTATCAGAGCTATATCACGTAAGAAAATCGAAGTATCATGTTGAGCCGGTTCACAACAAGAACTACAAAATGTTGAATCCGTGTTTCGTAACAATAATCTTGTATCAGTTAGCGTCGTGTAATATGAACTGGTACAGTCGCACGTATCTTCTCTTACTGACCAAGAACGTCTAATATTTTCATTACCCATGATGGCAAAACTATTGTTAATTTCAAAATCACGAGGTTGTCGGGTTACATACGCTGCACCGACAGCCGTCATTGATATCTATGAAGTTAAAATAAAAGAACTTTAAAATCTAGTTCTATTCCGACGATAGTTAAAACAATCGTTCGTTTTTATGAAACGTCAAACTTGCATCCCTACTCGATTTACTTCGAATGTTCGATCGAATTGTTATTGTTCTGCTAATGCTTACTTTACATTCTGAATTCAAATATTAAAATGAAATGTTGCGTGGGGTACCTGTCATCCGTTTAAACACTGTTAAAACATTAAGCAAGAGAATGCACGCCAAAAGAAACGAAAGTTTGCGATGCCTACGTAAATGAAGAAAGTAAATCAAAACAAAATTGTAGTCGAACAACTTTCTTTTGTTTTTCTTTTAACAAAATGTGAAATACTACACTGGATTAATGTATTCTATCGATTTTAAAAACGATAATTAAGCCGAGTTTTATCTCTACTGGAATAATAATTATTCAAAGTATTTTCTATTATGTACAAAGACAAAAATGGACGAGAATAAGTTTGTTACTCGGGATATACAATACATGGATTAGTCAAATAAAATATATATAAACGCGAAAAAAGTAGCATAAAATTACAACACTATTATAGCTTTTCAACAAAAAGAAAAATAATGAGTAATAAAAAATAAGACAAGAAAAGATCAGTTCTCATTCGAGTTTAATTGTTTTTTTTCTTCTTCTTCTTCTTCTTCTTAGAAATTAAGTTGTTCACCTTCTAGCTTTTGTCCTGTACTTGAATAAACATCAACATTCGGCCACATATCTTTTAAATCAGATGCTTTTATTTGTACATATCTTTCGTCAGCATAACCAGATCCTGTATCACCCGTTGATTCATAACCGAGTTCCCCCGGATTAGTCGTATAATGTGTTGTTGTTGTTGTTAATGTTCGTGCTGCATTATTTGATAAATCAACTTGATCAGACGGCATATCATAGATTTGTGAACCAAGTTTAGCTAAAAGATGCGTGGGAAATTTACCATTATTGCTTGTATGTGCTCGTAAAAGCATTTCTTCTGTAAGAGCAGGTGCATTCGATGAGCGTTGATCGAAATTATAACTATCCGCATTATAGACGCCTGCTACTGAATTGTTAGGTGAACGCTCGTATAGTATGGGCTGTTCCCCATATTCGTCTGTCACACCAGAATGAGATGATGAACGAACAAGACGCATTAAAGTACCACCTGTAGTTGTTGAATATGTCTGCCTTGATGCTGATGATGATCCATAACTTAGAAAAGAAAGAGAAATTTTCTTATTTCGTAAAGTATAAATATAAAAATAAGTTTCTTTTCTACCCATTTAAAATCTGTCGAACATTATATTCATCAGCTTTTGAAAGAGCTATTTCCTCGTTTGCAGCAGATGCTTCTTGTTGTTGCATTAAAGCTAGTTCTTCTTGTAAACCTAGTTCCGTTAGTTTTTGTTGCACAAAGTCTGTAGCATATAATTTATCTCCATAGCTGTTATAATAACGTTGTGGATCAGCTTCTTGAACGCCGAGTTTTTTCACATGTTTCACGATTTCTACTTCCGGTGGACGCCATTCAATAATCGTATTTTTTACACGAGCCATTGGTTCTAATGGTTTGGCTCTTTCATGAATAACTTGACGTTTCTGTTTATGATATGGAAGCCATCGTTCAATAATGACAGGTCGTGGTTTCGGTGGAAGATTAGGTAGACGTTCAATGATTAATTTACGTGGTGGAGGTGGTGGCGGTGGAATGACCTCTAGAGAATAAAATGGAAAATTGTCGAGCGTATCATGAATGGAGTGATTCGATGAAATTCTTTCTATGTGTTACTTTTGATGACTGTTGTTGGCACAGATTTTGGTCGTGCAGGTGGTTTTTCACGAATGATAACGGGCGATGGCGTTCGTGGTGGGGGTGGTCGTTGTCGAAGAATAATCGGTGGTGCAGGTGGTGGTGCTGGTGCACGAATTTCACGAATAACGATGGGCTAGAAGAAAGGAAAAAGGTTATTTATTGGCATTTCCTATTGAATTTCGATGGTTTCTAATAAATTTCGAAATCTTACTCCTGGAGGAGGTGGTGTACCAGGTTTTAAATATCGCACAGCAATATCCTGTTTATAAGTTATTCGTTGTGTATTTGGTCGAACGACCAATTCAGGATTATTATCAATGTTGATCGGATAGTTTTTGACGTCAGGCGTTGCTCGTGCAGTTAACTCTCGAACTTCTTGATCTTCAGCCGCTGTATTAGTATAAGTTGTACCTGATTCAATCAATTGTCTCATAGAACCATCATCTAAATATCGAGACACAGTTGCTGGCGACATTTCATTTTCTCCATCATGATAATAGTATCCGCGAGAACCTGAACGTGATAATCGTTCACCATTTTCATTATTAATGCTTGTTGTGACAACCGATGAATATGTTGGCACACCAGTTGAACGATTACGTAACGCTGCTTCATCATATTCATCAGCAATGCTCTCGGATGTTCTAGTCGTGCGACTTGCGCGCGGTCGACGACTCGTTGGTACATCAAGAACATAACGGCGTGGTGGAGTAGATATCAAGCCTACCGATGAATTGGCTAGTAAGCCAGCAGAATTAGTATTGCTTGTTGCAGATAAAGTTCCATTACTTGCACCTCGACGACCATATTGACGTGTTGCCGTAGCCATCTAGAATAAATGATTTGATTAAAAACTGTCTTGAATCCTTTTCTGTTTCTCGATTGGAATATATCTCAATCAAACACAAACTGAATAATGAATATCGCGCAACTGTCAAGTCCTGCTTAACTGTAAAAATATTGATTTACACATTTCGACGGTGAATTGAAAATAAGAACCTCAAGCTTTCAAAACAGACAAATATTAGTACTTCGCTGTGTTTTTTTTCTTCATGTAAATGTAATACTAAAAGCAAGAAAATGTCCAATTCTTCATGCAACTGACACTCTATCCTTGAAGCTGTATGCTATGTACTTTCAAAAGACTGGATACTAATTTTAACACTATATTTTGTCTTCATACTTCTTTCAGCATGTATTCAAGAACTCGTTGGATTTCACAAGAAATGACTCAAGTTTAGAAAAGGAAAATAATGTCGGGAAAAAGAAACCTTTGAAAAATCTTATTCTAAATAATGACGGAAATATGACACGTGCGTTTCACTTACCGCAACTTTTCTAAGTTATAGAGAGAAGGAAAAAAAGAAGGAATGTCAGTGCTCTCGCATTATTTTAGTTCTTCGTCAACTACGAAGAAAATACTTTGACTTACGAGCATTCGAGAGACAAATAAAAAGAACTAAAGAAACGAGGGTGGAACTCGTGACAAGAATATAAGTTAAGTGTAGAAGTAAAACCGCAATTAAGTAAATCTCGCCATCTCATTAATGTCACTAAAAATCGATAAAGACTTGAGACTATCATATATTAGTCTTTCTCTTTTAGTCTATTTTAAAACCTACTTATATGTCTATTCACCAGGGAAAAGATCAACTACACACGGCAAACATATATACGTTATAATCATATCTGAGAACATCTAACAAAATGAATGATTTCTATTCTTCTCCAACTAATATATAAATATATATATATAATTGATATGAAAAATAAAAATACATGAATAAACATAACACTGAAAATTATTTCAATATATTTACAGATTTGTTTTTAGAATCTCTGTTTAGAGGCTCATTCTCTCTTCCTTCGCCTACAGATTTTGGTTGTGTGAAGTGTTATGATGGTAGTCTGTATCGAGTGTTTAAGTACCCTCGCTCGATTTATTTGATCGATCGATCAAGCCACTTAATTGCTTTTCTCTCAACGATAATGATGAGCCGAAGGAAAAAATTATGCACATATATACACTATAATTTATGAAAATTTATCACTGATCAGGTATCGCCAGTAGAACAGTTTGATTACGAATACGTACGTATGTGTTATTACCTTTTCTCAGTTTTCTCTTTTGTACTTCATTTTTTTCCACGATTGTAAATTCTTTTTCTTTTTCTTTTTTTTTGCGTTCGCATTCCGTTCTGTTGCTTTCTTAGTGTTGATCGAAAGATTCGACGATAATTTCGGTGCTCGTCTAACAGAACAACAAATATTATTTGTCAAAGTCTGTTATTGAAGTATCGCTTGCTGATATTTCAAGGTCAACTGCTGCTGCGGTTGCGCTACCGCTTCCACTATTACTATCTGAATATAGATGAATCTAATTGGCATACGTTTACTACGACATCTTAGTCATTTAAGGTAAAAAACAACCGTCTCTTTACTTTGCGTCTACTTCATATGTAAGTTGACAGAAGTATAAAGAGAGAAGAGTAAGAAGAAAAACAACTACTGAAAAAATTCAACCGTGTTAGGTTGTTTTTCTTTTGACAAAGAAGGAAAGATAGTTCTGTATTTTTTCTTCTTTTCTCTTTTTAATCATACATTTAATTCCTATCGATAATAAAAATATGCTTTCGTGAAACCTATACTTTTTAATTTATGCGTGTGTTTGTTATTTTTGTTGCTTGCAAAGTCAATCTGTCTGTATCATTGGAAGCTTTTTCATTGATCAGAAAAGGAAAGGAGAAAAAAAACATGACAGTGAAGACACAGTACACAAAGAGAAGATAAAGAAAAGAGCAAAACATGAAGGAGAAGAAACAAATTTTGTTTTTGACAATAAAATTATCAAAATAAAAAGAAATAGTAGTTGAAAAGAGCAAACACAAAATGAATACGACCTTTCTTTTCCTGTGTATCAAGCGAATCAGAAAAAAATATTATTTCTGGTCTTCATGAAATGTCGAAGTATTTGATTACGCTCAATGAAGATGTATGTACTCAAAAATTGGATAAGTTTATCTTTAACTGTAGAAAAATGTTCTCTTTCGCATTTAATCGAAGAAAATATTTTCATTGGCGAAGAATATCAGTGGAAAAATTTACGTCAAGGTCGTTATTATTCATCAGCTACTGCTAGCATACATTCATATCACGAGAGAAATATTCTAACTCATTTCTAATATACACTTTTCATGCTTTTAAATAACATTCGTTACGAACGATAATAAAAATAGATTAGGTTTCTCTTTCGCTGGTCATCTATGATTCTAGTCACTAACTTGATTCACAAAGATACTGTGCAGATCTCATGTTTTCGATTGCAGACATGATTTGATATTTTGGCTCAAAAACAGAGAGTGCAAAGCGTACATTTTGATGGATACGAGCAGCGCATTTTATTTTCAAAATAGTACATGAATTTTCAAGTATAAAAAACGTCGCATATTATTTATTTTCGAGCTTTTGATTACTTTTACGGGTTTCTTTTTTCTTTCATCTGATTCGATCTTTCGTCTTATCATTTAATCGAGAAAGAAGAAGAAGAAAGATGACTTTTCACTTATCATTTTTGTTTTCATACTATTTACTTTAATTGCTGTTCGTCGAACGAGAAAAATAGGATCGTCTACTTTAGAAGTTATTATTGAAATGAACTTTGTTTTTGTTGACTTTAACAGTTATAACTATAGTGTACAAAAACAAAATCATTTTATATAAGATTTCTTAATAGATTCGCCGACCTTGGCATTATTATTTTATTCAGAACATAAAAACGTGGATGAAGGAAAAAAAACAAGTTTTAGTAGATTTGTAACTTTTCAACTTGTACTGGTTTTACTAGGTCATCGTTAACAAAAATCAATTAACTTGAATTAGAGTAGGATTCATTTTCGACAGTCAGTGATATCCAATTTCTACACCTTTTTCCATTAGTTATATTTATGTGACAAACGATGATGCCTCTCTGTTTTGACAGGAAGCTTTGGTTCACTTAAGTTTTGAAAATTCTGATGCCGTCACAATGTACCTTTTCTTTTCGTTCTTAGTTTAGATTATGAATAAATCCATTATAATAGAAGATACGATATCTCAACTGAATTCTATTCTTGCTTCTGCTCACGAACAGTTTACTTCGAATCCTGATGAATTCTTTTCTCAAGATCGAATTTCATCGTTAGGAAAATACATATCGATTCTAGCCGATCTGTGTAATTTTCTAAAACTATCGAACTACGATGAATTGAAACAACATCTAGAAAATTCGTCGTTTGCCGATCTACGAGTGCGATGGGACAAATTTTTATTAGAACTCGATAGTCAATCGGTACTGACATCTTCATATCCAACTGCATTACCTGCCGAAATTCAACTCTTGGATGTCAATAATAACGAACTAGTTCAAGTTGAAAATCTATATACAAATCATGATCGAACTCTACTTGTTTTTCTTCGTCATCTTGCATGATTACCGTGACGAGAACATGTGCAACTCTTGACAACTCTCGATCGATGTCATATTGTCATTATTAGTTTCACATCGGCAATTGAATGTGCCCGCCAATGGAAAAACGAAACTGAATGTTCATTTGATATCTATTGTGACAGTGATCGTCGTCTTTACAAACATTTTGGATTTCCTTCTAAAGCCTATGCTCGTGTATGGAATGTTCAAACGTTGGATTATTATGTTGAGCAAAAAGTAAGCGGAAGACAACTACCGACGAAGTTAGACAAGAATGATGATCCAAATCAGATGGGTGGCAATGTAATTATCGATCGAAACGGTCGAGTTATTTGGGTTTACAAAAGTAAATCACCTACGGATCGACCAAATGTCAAACAGTTGCAATGTGTCTTAGAACATTCGATCTTTGACGACAGTCATCCCAACTTCGATGAAATATGAAGCGATGACTGTTTGAGATCTTTGATTTTATTTTATGTGAATCGTTGTTTTTAATTATTCTCTATTTATACATTTATAACGTAATAAGTTTCTCTTCTAAGAAACAGCGGAATACAATACTATAACATTTCTTTGTGCCTGACGTGTTTCTAATTGTGTGAAATTATTGAATACAGACTTTTTGTCACGACTTCTCTTGGTATATCTTTTGCTGGATGCATGACTTCTGACATAGAAAAATACAGATCAGATTAAACGGTAAATTACCTATGAACATTTTCTTTTAACAAGCTTTGGAAATCAGAGCTAAAAGAATATCGATGTGTCATGTCCTTGGCCTATGGTAGTCAACTAACAGAAATAAGCCAAACAATCAGGCGTGCATTTTTAAGATTAACAAGGCAACTAATACATTCTCCTACGGAGATTCGTTGTAAAAGTGCCTTTGAGGTGACACGTTTATGTAAAAATGTGCATGCATTACTGCAGTTTAAATTGTTCTTATTTGCTAGAAGAAGAATGATTCCTCTAGAAAACTAGAGGATACTTAAGTTGAATGCAACTGTACATACACACACTGAAGTAATTTTCAAGCATCCAACTCATTGGATTTTGCTTTGAGTGTCAGTTATTCTCTAGCATTCTTCTAGTTTTGGACATCTTGATTATAATGCATTAGATCATTTTCTTTTCGATATTTTTTCATTCAAAGAGAGTGACCTTTATTTTTAGAGTACAGTACTCAACTAAAGAAGTTCACGTTACACGAACGAAAACAAAAACCTTGAATCCCTACTTCACATATGTATCTTTTGATCTATTCGTAAAAGAACGTCGTACTACTTTTTCCTGAGAAGTTTTTCTTTCTATGATGAATTCACTAATTTATCATGGCAAACATTCCAATTCATTGGAATAGCCTGACTAAAATCATGACGAAGAGAGATGGCAATAATTATTCCTTTGTGTTAGATAGATAACAAGTACAGAGGTTTCATTCACGTAGATTCAATAATACCTTACATCGATTTTATTTCTCAGAGCTAGTTCTCTTGGTTTATTTTCTGATATCATGAAATACACGTGTTTACATACACATGTTCTTACGTTGAAGCATCACTGTGTTAATTATTTCTCACATTCAAGTTAACGCTACGTTAAGTTCAATAACACCGTAAATGAAACAATCACATTGTTCATAGATTGAAAAACGATGAATTTTCACGGTGAAATGCGACTTTCTCGCCTGATGTGAAATTCTCCTAATCTCTACTCGAGCGAATTTTCAACGAGCAGATCTGTATGTTCTTCTAAACAAACATAGAACGTGATAATTATTTATGATACTGTCTACTCATAATATGTGCAATGCAATATCGATTTCCACATTGAAATTTTTCATTGAACCAACGAAATAAACATGTTTATATTTGTATGTTTCTGCGTGCATTTTGCATCTACTAGGCCTTTTATTTTGATTAATTTGTTATGTAAAACAGACTTACGTGTCACATAAGAACTTATGACAATCAACAATGCTGAATGAATAAAACACAGACATTGTTTTACGTGAGAAAATGCATATTTTTTCTTCTCAAGGATTTATGTCAATACAGAAAAACATATGGGATATGGATATTGTTAGAGTTCTTTCTTCAAATTGTAAAATGCCAAGTTACTGACATCGAATAGTTTTTCTCATGTTAAATAAAAAAGTTGATGAACGAAAATAGTTTTTTTTCTTTCGGAAAACAGTGTGCATGCATTGGAACTGTTATTTTCACATCAACTAGTAATTAACTAATTGGTATTCAAGTATTTAAGGACGTGGATAAAATATTCTATCTGCCAAGGTTAATATTTCAAGTAAAACAATTGTTTGTTTTAGGAATCTAATTAGCATTGATTGTTAAATTTTAACAATTAACCAAGAGTTATAGTTGTATTTAAGTAGTTCATCTTCAGATTTTCCTAAAAAATGTTAGTTGAAGAAATGCCGTATTTAGGCAATAAATAACCATAGAAATTTGGTCAATCTATAACAACTAAATGATCAATATGTGTACATGATGCTAGTTGATTGAAAATTTATTCGATCTTTTCTCAATACATGAATTGTTTTTAGATTATAAGTCAGGACTTGAATCGTACTCGATTGACTTATGTCAGTACAATCAGTTCTCAAGTCGAGTCAAAATCTTCAGGTCTAATTGGTGTTTACTGAATTAAATATATCCCCCACAGAATATGAAAATGAATCGCTTCGAGAATTGAAGACAAAGAATGAAATTTCCAAGACAACGGGTCAGAGGTGGGGGCCCGTTAGACTACTGGATCAGCCAGAGCTGGGCAAGTACAGACTTTCTCAAGTACGAGTACTGTACCCCCAAGTATGAGTAGGAGTACCAACACTAATTATTGCATGAGTAACGCTAGAATTTTTCAAACTAGTTTGTAAAAAAATAGGCTTAATCAGGAGTGTCGTGAGCAGCCAAATACTGGGGGATGGGTGGGTGGAGGGGGGGGGGAGTAACCAGTGTTACCAGATCTTTTGCATTCTAAACGTTTTTCTGGACTTTTCAGGATTTTTTCGTATTTTATTCTGAAATTTTTGGATTTCGAGATTTGAATTCGGGATTTTCGAGTTTAGCATCTGGTAACACTGGGAGTAGCTTATCAAATCGTACTTGGTGTAGTATAAGATTCATTTAGTGAAACACAATGCAAGACAATTTTTCGAATACTGGAGAGTAGGGATGCGCAGGGTACGCTTTTCTCCTACCCTGTACCCTGATAAAGGAATTTTCGTTTACCCTTGTTCTACCCTACCCTGTAGGTCCTCTACCTTAATCTGCAAAATCTTTAGATCTGTTTACCCTACTCTACACTGTAAATTTTACAGTATAATACCTTTATGGCTTGTTATTCTTATTTTTCCTCACCTGGTAGTACCTACCAGCCATGCTTTAATGTTCATCAAAATAACTCATTTTTTCGCATCATATGCAGTTTTTGATAATTTTTTGGACATATTTACTAATAAAAACCGTTTTAACAGAGCATGAATTTAAATAAAACAATTAAATAAGTTAAATAACAAACGAAATACAATCGATTGTTTTCACCGAAGGTCGAACTTGTATCATTACTATATAAGTACAATACATTAATGTTTTTATGTGATTGAATTAAGGTTGGTTTGTTCATTCTACACATGAATGATGGGTTGGAGATGTTGCTCGAAGATAGTCACGTTCTTAAAGACTAAACTAAAAAATACGTCTACTTTAAATTTCATGATTTCTTTCTTTTTCTCACTCAACTTTAATTTATTGAACTTTTACTGCTACCATATTGTACTCCACTCCTCCAAATGAATACCCTGAACATCTCTACTAGAGAGAGGGAATCACACCGCCATCCTCCCGCTATCGCGGCACCCCTGGGCTTAGTGCTCTGTAACGACTCAATTTATTTATATGAAACAAAGAACGAAAATAGACTGGAGTACGGCGACTATTACGCGACTGTATGTTGTACAAATCTTCAAACATATCTGCGTTGATTGGCCAGCAGATATCAGTGGTGTGCTTCTTTGTTGAAAAATACAAAGAGATATTTTTTCTCAAAAAACGCTTTTTCTCAAATTCGCAAAAGAAAATTTCCAAGCACGAGCACCATACCCCTCGAGTACGAGTACTTCGAGTATTTTGTCCTGCTCTGGAATCAGCCCCTATTGCCTAATTGAGATTCTAATTTTTAAAAGATCGAGTTGAAGTAGTCCGTTAGTTCTCATAGCAACTGTTGAGCATTTACTAAAATACTAGATAATATCTGACTCATTTTATTATTTTCCACACAAGCTTTATGTAAACATTGTTGCTTGGGTCATGAACATTTCTGATAGGATTTACAGAAAAAAAGGAATATTCTTTTCGTATTTTCTTTCATATGGCATTGTTCCTGGAGTATGCAACTATTAGGGAGCCCGAAACGAAAGCCCTCTTTTATGATGCTAAAGAAGCAAATGTTCACTTTCAGGTTTACTCGAAGAAACGATGTTTGAGAGTAGCTAAAATTTAGCTTATGACAAGAGTGATAAAAGATTTCCATACTCACATTCAAATTTTGAATTATTTCAGATAGTACTCTGTGAACACTAAAAGGTACTCCGTCTTAAACTTGGTCATCTTTATCGATGATGAATTTGAAGAGCTTCGATGTATTTATTTCCTTATTTTTACGATTCTATCGCCAAAGAAAAATAATCAGTTCTTATTGATACTTACAACATATCTTTTGTTATTCTAAATGGCGATCATTTGTTCATAATAAAATACAAAAGGAGACAAACTTTTGTACGTGCCACAAATTTCAATATTCTTTTAATCCTCTGCTACATAAAGTCTTCTCGAGACACCGTGACCTATTGGAAATTTGGATGTATGAAATAGTTTCTCTATTAAGCAGAGTTATCAGTGTGTACTAGAGAATCATAAGTCATATCCTGTGATTACAACAAATATATAGAATCAATAATTATACAGAGATTACCTTAGAAAAAGAACTAAATTTTTATTATTGTCTTTTTAAATAAATTAGGAAAAACTTGAAGAAGAAAAATATTCAAATTTCGAAACACAAAAAAAGAAAGAGAAGTTCATTTATGATTTAGCTATTTGTTTGCTCATCATCATTTGTCGATGTTTGATCTGCATTCGACATAGCTTCTTTCAATGCTTGCAGTTTTTCATTTAATTTATCAATACAAGCAACAAACGATTGTTGAGGACGTATTGGCCGATGTTTTTCAACATATTGTAAAGCCTCCTAAACATTCATAAGAAAGCAAAAGAAAACCAGTAACGTCAACAACACAAATTATTTTACTACGTTCTATGTTTCTTCGAAACCTACCTGTGAACTCATTCGCATTTGAAACGAAACAAATGCTACTACAACAGCTGCTGAACGACTAACACCACGATCGGAATATACAAGAACAGGATCTCCACGATCATAAGCGACAGCTATTAAGTAAACAAAAGACAATAGTTGAAATACTCACAGCAGAAATCTCATCGTTTACATATAAAATTAACAGCATCATGGAGCAAATCAAATATATTATTGACATCAGGTATATCATCGATTGGTACACGACAATATTTTCTTGAATCTCCACTTTTTACTCTGAGATTTTTAGAAAAGAAACAGATAACATGCAGAAACGTGTTATAGAATGCTGCTAGAAAATACGAACAGATAGTCTTCATGCTTTGTACAATTAACATAGGCACGAATTTTTAAATCCTTCACTATTTGAGAATTAACAGCATGTTCACGCCGTCCCAAATAAACTAATTTTGAACATATTTCATTCGGATAAGTTTGAATTAATTCTAATTCCTAACAAAAACAAACATTTTCAAAAGTCATTCAATAAAACATGAACATTAATTAACACACAACTGACTTACTCTTGGTGAATACAGAGATTGATGTGTGCGTAAAAATGGATACAGCTTAGAAAACAATTGAAACCCTCCTTGGACAATTTTTATTGTTGTCAATCCAGTTACATGCTGATGAAGTAAATTAGCACATAGATATATATCATCTAGATGAAGAACACACATGTTGACCAAGTGTTTTTTATCCCCACCTTCCACAAAATAAATAAATCAATCAAAATACCTTGTTCTTTCAATGGTAAATCATTTGTTTGACTGTCATAGAGAACAATATGTTCACGCGTTTCAAGATCTGCATGCCATGGCATTATATAATCGTCATTTTCATTCTTTATAATATATAAAAACGATTTCAATCGGTTACTGTTCAAAGAACTTACACGTCTTATATGATTGGCACTTATCAAGTGACTCTCATCATATTCTTTGCGTGATCGACAATCTAAGAAAAATTAAAATTCGAGTATTGATAAATTTTCAATCGAAAAAATAAAACAAAAATAACCAAGTAAATAGAGATAATTAGTATCGCTAATTCGTGCTAATCCATTAATTTCAGCATTGAGTATATTAAACAGATCTATGCATTCAATTAATTCGAATACTGGTGGAAACATTGTTCTCTTTCTATGTTGAATAACCCAAGTCTGGATTTATATTTGAAAGAACATTGACATTATTATCTTCATCTCCATTGGCAACGGATTCATTTTGAACATGTTACGACATCTACGAAAATCACTAGATGAATCTCTTTTATACAACTACAATAAGAATTTACTCCATTGAAAAGAAGCATTATTAATAGAGATGATTTTTCCCGACGTATGAATAGTTGAGTATATACAGAAAAATACTAGTGAAATATTTTAATTCGTCGAAACAATCCTCAATGGATGGAGACAGTTCATTTTGCAATGAATGAATGAGCTACCTGTGTGTGTGTGTCTTGTCTATTGTTTGGTTTTTCTATTACTCGTATGTAATTTTGAGTTGTCAATATTCAATCACTACACCAGTCAACAAGATAGAGATATTCTTCTTTCTTTCAAAGACAAAAATATTTTTCTAGATCAAATGATCGTACCTCGTCTTCGAAGTGAAGCTCGTGGCGGATCATCATCTGGCTCATCGACTCGCTATAGCGGTAGTGTGTATGGAAGTAAAGTACAGCATGGACAACACTCCAATGATCCTGATCTTAAGCGAGCTCTTCAATATTCTTATACATCGCAGGCTGTACGAAAGTGGGAAAAACGTTGGGTAATCATTCATGATACATCGATGCGTGTTCATAAATGGATGCCAGCACCGGTAATAGTCCCAACACTTGATTCACAAGAGGCTGAGGATAAAACGGCAGACCTTGTGAATAATAACGACAATTCTGAAAAACAACAAGAAGAAAGTCAGATGGAAGAGAAAGAGCCAGAATCAACTCCTAATCAAACGCAAGATACTCAAATGGTGGTCGACGAAGAGAGCACTAGTCAAACGATTCAAGCTTAGGTCAAATAAAATGTTTAATGCCAATATTTTCTCTCGAGCTCTTTTGCATATGTAATTCTTTGTTTTTTTTTCTCAATGTACGTCGATTTTTTCTGTGCATTTTTTTCTTGTACAAAAGCATATCTGTAAATCAGTTTGTCGATATGGTAATTCAAAACAGAAATATACATTTCTAGCATTATCTTCATTAATTACGTACATACGAACGGGACCTATTTGACAGATTCAATTTAACGCTGACTAATAGAGCTCGTTTTCTTGGATTTACTTTATGATTGAGTACATATATCGAGGAAGATGGTTCATCATCTGTAGAAAACAAACAACGAGCGAAGACAAATGGCACTTTTAAATTGGAACCATCTCTCAGTCTTCGTATTGATGAGGCGGATCTTGTTACTTAATACAAGCTCAATAATATTTGTATAAGTTGAAGAAAGGTAAAGTTGGAATGGAATTCACGAGCTGAAGATTAGAGAAATATTAACATAGACCGAAATGTAGACATTTCTTCAGTAGTTATTAGCGTGAAAAATAGTGACATGACATACTGTAAAATCCCAATGTGAAGTCCTATGGAAAGATGCGTTATGTATGGTCAATGGAGATGGTCGTCAACATCTCCTTGAATAGTATGTATCCATGGTTTTGATACTTGATGAACTGAAAACGTTTGCATATAAATATTTTTACATCTCGTCAAGTCATGGAATAGACATGAACACAAATGATTTTCATTATTAATAAAATAAAGAAGTCATTCTTTTTCGAAAAGAAAACTTCTAATGATCTATGACGTTATCTCAATCTGTACAATATCAGTGAGTTACCAACCATCCATACTCATTTTATATGATTCGTAGAAAATTTTATTCGGGAACTGATATAAATTTAGAATGTCTAGCAGATCTTGTTGGTTCACTTGGAATAGACATGGTATTAATGCGGTTCTTTCGCTCAGTGTAACATTTCAGATTGCTATCTTCGACAATTTACCACCCATGAGAGTCCTATGAAGTTACAATCGTCTCCCTACAATAAGTTCATGTGACTAACGATATCTAACGAATCGAAAATGAAAGATTATCAATGTATCTAACAGAAAGTAACTTGAATAAAAATCGTCCATTCTGTTATCGAGTATCATCTTCTAAATGAAATGTTTCAACAAAAAGAAAAACGATGAAAGGTTTGAGGTATTTTCGAGTGGTTTTTAATCGTTATTTATGATAATTTTATTGGTCAAGAAATATACGATGTCAACATTTGGATATGCTGCTCGAGAAAAAGCAGCAGACGATAGATAAAAGTTGTTACTCTTAGTCTTCGTTAATACACTGTGTAGAATCAAAGACAGCTGACTTTTGTATGCAAATTCAGTTGTAGACATACACATGGGCATCCATTCAACATCTTTTTCTTGTCACGTGCGCAAGCAATGGATAAACCAAAATACGCTCTTTCCAAAAAGTCGACAATAGCAAATCACTGTGAATTTATCCTTGAATATTCAAGAATTGTCAGCAAGTGGTAAATTTACTTTTGTTTTGCTTTTACCCGGTGTTTGAGTCCGTAAACAAAGTTATCTTCGAATTAATTTCCAGTCATCGTACATAAAGCAATCACCTTAATATTAATCAAAAGCTCTGTGAACATTACTTTCGTTAATATCACATGTAGTTTGTATTTTTGTGGGTGTGGTTCGCATAGTAAATAATTGAGTCTGATTTAGAAGTTTCTGTGAAACTCTTACTTTGTGTAGACTTATAAAACAAACGTATGGACAAAGAAGACTTGATAAGTATTGAAATTTGTTGAGATAAACAGAATAAAATGATGACAATGCTGAATGAGAAGGGGAAATTCTGATAATAAAATAAATGATACATAACAAGCATAAAAAGTTCATAGAGAGCGCTCCGAGTTGCAACATGATACGACTACTTTTATTCCATACGGATCATTGAGCTGTACTGCGATGCTTCTGTAATCAAAATTCAAAATAGTGTGATTCGTTCGAGATAAACTTTCTTTTTTCACTTATGATCACATAAAACGTTCGTTTCATCCTTAATGCAGTTAAGAACTCTCAAAAGAAAAATTAATTAACACTGGAAAAAAGATCGTTGAAGGCAAATCAAAAGTTTCATTCTCGACAAGTCGTTATAGAACTGATATCGTCATTAACTCAAATATGGAATTATGTTTTACTTGTACAAAAGTCACGGTTCATGATATAAGTACGGTGTGATTGTTGATTCGGTACCGTAATTTACGAAGTTTTACAAAATGATAGAAAATACAGGCTAAACACATGATTGCGAGCATCATCGATTTGAGTAGAAGAATGTAAACAATTACGGACCTTTGAGATGTATCGAGATTTACCGTTGTCTTATTTACTGAAATTCAATTGCAATACTCACATTTAACTGATAGAATCTGGACAATTTAACATTATTGTTAATAGACTTTCAAATGTGTTAAGATATCTGCATCTGTCGATGCCAGTTTCATGGAAAATGCTGTTAAAATTTTCCATGATATTCGAAAAAAGAGAATTATTTCATGTATTTTTATTTTTCACTTTACAAATAAAACTTTCTTATTATAAACACTACTGATTGACTGTAACAATTTATGTATAACTACATCATCAGTAAAATATACTGATTTAAATACCGAAAATTAATTGTACTACTAATATTGTTTTTTTTCTGGTTCTTTACGTAGGACTGAGTATTTATCTCCAAGGCAAAGTTGTTGGCTTAAATGACAATAGAAATGTACTGAGTCTGTCCTTTTAAAACATAGGAATAAAATAAAACGTATGACTTATTGTGAAAATTGAGTATAAAAATGCTATTTTCATGGTTTTTGCTTTCGTTTTATCCCTCTATTAGAAGTTGTAGAAACAAAATATAATCTACAAGTTGGAAAAGAAACGTTGATGCTGATTAATATCAAGTGTATAAGGTTCAATAGCAAAATAACAAGCTTTGGTTTGAAATATCTAATTACAGCTAGCTTTTCTCTATACAAAGAATGAGTTTGCACTTGATTCCACCTGAAATCTTCGACTGAAACTTATTCATTAAATTCAAGCCGTTCCACGACACGGAAAATTCTGATGATAAAACTTCATATTATTCCGAATTTCTTAAAATCAGACAATATTTCAATCAATCATCTTTCTTAAAAATAAAACCCATGACATGTAAACGATGAGATAAAGATTTAAGAAAGTACTAATTATGGAACTATTCTTCGTCCATTCGTGATATTTTTTCAAATCGGTTAACAGGAAGGAAACGTTTTGACGAATCGTGAAATCTGATAATTAGCTTTAACACTTTCAAAACGTTCATAAACGATTGGATTTATCCTGGAAAAAATATTTTCATCTACGAATCTTTGAATTCAACTTACGATACAGGAGAAATGTCTTCTAATTAGTTATACAACTCTCGGTGAAAATCATTTTGGAATAAAACTTTGATTATTATCATGAGACTTGATGATATTATCTTTCTTGTTCAAGAGTTCTAGAAACTCTATGTAATTGATGTCCAAAAAATGTCATTTTAATGAACGGTGACGGATTAACCCTTTCCGGCCGGATGGTACCAAATGGGCACATTTTGAAACTGTTTTATCAAAAACTGTTTCAAACTTGTGTTGAATATCGTTCTGATAGCATGATAATTAAGGGTAACGAGGCTGCAATTTGTTCAACTTTCATTCCAAATAAATGTACTTTGCTTTCTCAAAGCAGCATCATGAGAATTGAGAACCATGGGGAATCCACGCAGTCTGATCTATCACTTTTTCGAACATCTAATTAAAGTCGATATTCGAAGCACCAATTGCGAAGCTTTTGTTGATAGATTGCCGATTCTCGTCACTACTAATGGCAGTGTTTTAGTAGTGAATCATATAAGAAAAAACAAGAATGTTACCTTTTGGTCACATCCGGCCGTAACGGTACAAACATATAAAACAATTGATCTTTTTTTCCACCTAAAGGGGTTTGACGGTTTATACTTTTTCTTAATCAATTCCTTGAAATTAGAAGAAAGATTATGTTTCTACCTTTTCTGTCGATGCCTCAACTTAGTTATTCTAAGAATATTTTGAAAGACATTGGAAGTATACAAAATTTCACTGTTTTCTTGAGATAAGACTTAAAATTTAGAGAATCTTTGGGAGTTATCGAAGCATCTACCAGTGATTCTTAATGTTATAATACAATCTAGTTCGAAAACTTCCAGAACGTCTCTAAATTCTGAGTCTTATTTCAAGAAAACATGCAAATTTTGTATAATTCATTGATGTTTCACCATATTTTAGCGATAACTGAGTTGAGGAATTGAGAGAAGAGGTAGAAACAAAATCTTTGTTTTAGTTTCAAGGTATGAGTTAAGAAACAGTATAAGCCGTCAAACTCCTTTAGGTAGAAAAAAGATCAATTTTTTGACATGTTTGTACCGTTACCGCCGGATGTGACCAAAAGGTAACATCCAGTGGTTTTGTGACGCACCATCCTCCCGGAATCGAATACTAGATTTTCGATATCTACGCAATGACTGAAGTCTAAATACAATGGATAAGATTTCTTTGCACTTGCTATTCTGGTAGCCGGCCGGAAAGGGTTAAGAATTGTTTCTGATAATACAAAAAGAAAGCAATTACAAGAGCTAGACATTTTCATAGAAAAGAATGAATATAAGCAATGACTTAACTTTAGATTGAACGCTTAATCCAATTTGTACATATAACCTCCATTATTTAGGACATATTATATTTTCAACTAATTCAAAGTGTGATTATGACAGACTAGAAATTCAACCAACATGGTTCATTTAAGGCTCCCCTCCCCACCCTAATTTCTATTTTCGCTCCAGAACGTCCGATCTTTCTGAAATTTTTAGGAAAGTTGCGTCCTAAGCCAAGGACATCTGAGTAAACTTTCAGTGAAAAATATGAAACTTATCAGGATTTATCATCGATTTACCGGTCAAAATGGAGGGGTGGGCGTTTCCCAAATTTTGTAGCTATCTGAAGTGCTAGAGAGCTCGGGTTTATTTCAAAAGATACATAAGACATAGGACTACAATTCAACAAAGGCCGATTTTTTTTTCTCACGGGAAAATTTTTTATTCGCTCGTATGTTAGACAATACGATATTTTGTGCCATGGAGAGTGAAATATTCGACATTCGTGAGAAAATATGAATAATATTAAGATTTTGGCTCTGTTAAATTGCAGAGCCACGTTTTCTCGTCATTTTCAAACCAACCCAAGCACTGTAGCGTTTAAGATAGGGAACACGTTTGGGAAACGCGAAATCGTTACAAGTAAAAATTCGATTGTGAGAAAAATGCGAAATAATTTTCCAGAATGTTTTTCAGAGTGAAGTTTTTTAAATGAGTTTTTTAATGTATTTACAATAAATATATTTTAAAGTCAATATACTCGCGACATATAAAGCATGAAGTAATCACTCCGATATATCGACAAAGAGATTCAAAACTCATTGGTAATAAAAGTTGTCAAAGAAACATTTCTTCAATGAATATGGTGCTCTGAAAAAGATGAGTTTTTCACCATGAGAAAAATTCATAAAATGAATAAGTTATAGTGTATTCGACAGCTGACGTCATGCTCTATTGGATGCACTAGAAATAAAAAAACTGACCAAAATTGACATTTTAGGGTGGGGGGGGGCTTAATTTGACTTAACCACATATTCCTTCTTCAACGATTGTAAGTGTAGCTTATTAGTAAAAATTGTTTGTCAGTCAGCATCATTCTGCGTTCACAGATCATTTGATTTATCAACAATTTGCCAAATTTACTTGTATATGAAATGTGTACATCACTGAATTTTACGCCTTAATATTTTCTTCTATATTCTCAATTTTAATCGTAGCGTACTGACGCATGTGCGTAATTATCTGATAGCTTGTGAAAAATTAGTCCAACTTGAAAGAACTTTGATGCTTGTCTACAATTCGTATATTGATATTTTTTCATGTCGGTAACAACCTTAGGATTTTGATATCACTTGGCAATATTTGTCAAGAGCATTCATCAGATTTCATTTCTACACAAGCCCACTCCCAATGTAAGATTTTTATAATCGTTCTTTTTAACCATTGGAATACCTACATAATTAGAGTATTCTTTTTTCGAAAAGAATTAACACACTCATTCCAATCGTATTTCTTTTCAATATTAAGAAAATGTTCTTGTTTAGTTGACTTCAGTCTTTTGTTTTTCATATTAATTTAAATCTGTATGTAGGATCTAGAAACTCTGAATTTAATATTTTAAATGTCTCTTACATAAGGTCTGTAAAATTATCTTTCAGAAAAACCATTATTTGGAACTTTTTAGCTCGTCACACATAGTCATGCATGTTTTTCTTTTATCTTAGGATAAACAGCATTAATCCTGAAGCCAAATAATGTAATCAGTTATCGTTCTAGGAAACCAAGTGATTAGAGGTGCACTTGTTTACGCTGACTAATAAGGATCTCGTATTTTATTTCAATTGGTGACATACGAAAAACAAATCGCTTACCGATGAATAAACGAATGAAAGATCGATATGTTGAATAGCCATTAGCGAATAGAAAATCATGAACGTCAATATATTTCAGGACTTTACACTGAAGTTATTACATTTTCTTATTATACATCTGGAAATGTTGCGCCAAATTTGAACACGGAAAGGAGCCACCAGTAAAAATGATAGAAGTGAATATTTTTCTCCTTCTGGCTCGAAAATTCTCGAGTTTGATTTGATACATCATGCTGCATGAAAATATAGGACTTCGAATGAATTTCGAAGTATTATGTTTTCGATTCACCTAGTTTTTCTTCATGAAATTTTCATTCATATTTATTTTGAAATAGAATAAATAAGAAAGTTATGATCGAATATTTATTTACAAAATCATGAAAAATGAATGTACACTTCTACTTTTCATGAGTTTGCACGTAGATTTCAGCTAATTGAAATATTTTATTTCCATGTTCATCAGTACCATAGTTAATGGGTAGAACTTGAAAATATTGAGCTTGAACAGGATCAGGAAAGGAACAAGTTACAATGGTCGTATAACTTGAATAATGTTGATCTAGAATATGAAAGTAATTTTCACTATCGTTACTTGATCGGATAGAAAAATCTATTGGAAAACCATAGCCATCAGGTGGTCTTGGTACGAGAAATAAAGCATCAATAGTTAGTATTTCTCCTAAATTGATTGTTACGAACTCATTTTTATGTGTTAGAGACGACCAGTATGTAGTTAAATTATGATCCCAAAGAAATGGGCTCGACAATGACCAATTGAAATAAGATGAAACTTGACTATCGATAACCGTGCCTACTGGTAATTGAACTATGGTAACCGGTGTTAAAAACGTTGGCCAATTTCCCCAACTAGAACCATCGGGTTGATAAGCATACGAAACAAAATTATTCCGATTTTCGAGATGAATCCAGCCAGATGTTGAACCACTGATACCAATATTGTGTGCACCTTGTTGAACACGTTTACCAATATAAGGCGTCGGTCGAAAGTGTAAACCGTATTCATCCAACGATTGATAAACGCCAACAGTTGCTTCAGGCGAAAATCGATTTGTTGTAGTTACACCGATAAACAATTTCAATTGTGGACACCATTTTATATCGGTGGAATCTTCACCAAGATTAACACGTCTTGTTATAACATGCCCTTGGTATTGTAGATTTAATGGCCATGTATCTTGATTTGTTAAATTTAATTGAGCTATAGCTAAATCAGTAAATGAACCAGTATCATCTGAATTCGTATAGTAAACATAAATAAGATTATCTTTGAGAACTAACGATGGTTCACCAATGCCATACTTGCTCGATGGACCATGATACGCAACAATAGGTTGAGGATTACTTGAATTCCAATTAGTTCCATTCCATTTTTCATAGTTCCCGTTCGGAATCAATGATCGCGCTAGAAATAATTGATTTTGTGTTGCGTTTGGATTTATTGTTGATGTATAGCCAATATAAAAATATTTATCGATTTTAACAACGCCTGGATCACAAGCAGAAAATGTATCGAGACTACCGAATGTGGGTGTCAAAGCTATTTCATCTGGTGACCAAGTTTGGCCATTGTCATTCGAATAATGATAACGTATAACATCCCATTCAGTCGATCCAGTACCTGGCGAACATGTCCACATATGTATAGTCCTATTCTCGTTATCATCGATCAATATGGATGGCCCATAATGATAACTACCACCAGGATACACTGACCAACCTGAAGAGATACCATTTAAACCATTTAAGATAGCATTTATTTGCATCAATAGATTGAACGAATTTATAATGACGAATACAATTGTCAACATTTTTATGATCTGTATGTAAAAATATTAACAATTTTCTACTAACTGACAAAGAGGTAGCAACGTCTGCCTGTTTTTTTCGTTACCAATGACACCAATATAGATTCGGTGAGAATATGTCCATATTGTCTTAATAAAAATGTAATCTAATGGACAGATAACATAGAGTAATCAGACTATTCAGTGTGTCAATAAACAAGTGCTAAAAATGTTTGCAAAAGATTTCGAATATTTTGGAAGCTACAAATTCCAATGAATTATTAATTGAAAAAAAACGTTAAAATATAATCAAGAAAAGTAAGAATCTACATTTCAAACATTCCCAATCGGTTCTTTTAAGATAAGAACCAATTTTTCGCCAAATACTGACACGTCCTCATAAAAATCTTGATCTCAAAGACCTGAATTCATAAAATATTAATAGTTTTCATTCGGTGTTTTCAATGGCCATGAAAATTTTAGAATATAAAACACTTTAAAATGTTCCGATAATTGTGCTTAAGAAGGAGCTAGTTTGATTTTGTTGTAATAAACTATGATATTATGTACTTCACTGAACAAATCGAACCAATAAACATTATTTTTGTAGTTGAGCACGTAGCTCATTCCACTTTATAGATAAATTCATACAACATATACAGAGGAGTGCAGCAGTCGATGTCGAGAAATCAAACAAATAGGTATCATGCATGTATAGGTTTAGTCATTGCATTTGTCCTTTTTCCATTCAGTATTCCATTTTCATAGAAATTGTAGTCGTTTTTCATTATTTTTCTTCACTCTTTATTATTATTCTCTGGAATATCTGTTGATGGCAGAACTATTTTGCGCCATAAAATATTTTATCGTTTTGTCCGTAACTCCTTGTCCTGCGGCAATCTGTCTTAGCACCCGAATAACATTCAAATGTATTTATTAAATGAAACACAACACAAAACAACGATACTTTAGATAATTCTTCGATTTATTAGATCATCATGAAAAATAAATAAATATTTGAGAAAAAGAAACCAAATTATTATTGTGTTTTGGTACTCTTTGCTTTTATTTTGGAATAATTGTGCGAATTCTATTAGTATGAGTGTTTGAAACAGGGTTTACCAGCGTTTGATTTCTGCGGTAGAAGTTGATGTGTCTAACTACAATACGTTTCAATTCACGTCTATATACACTTGCCGTCAGAATGTAGAAGAAGAATGGTGTGACATAGAAAAATTGACTCCATAGGGAACATATGTTTATGACAAAACTGAAGAAATCTGTTTGCATGCTGGCTGCGACCGAAGCTAATGTGTATGCAATTCCAATGGGCAAATTAAAAAGGATATAATTAAATACTTGCCATAATAAAATATGCGCCAGCTGAATTTCAGTGCGACGCTGTGAATGAACAGTACCATACACAGGTATTACTCGATTTCTTTGACCGTGAATATTTCGGATTGTGAGTAAACCAAAAGTGCACATAATCAATGGTGGGAAACAATCTGCCAAAATAGTTTGAACTATAACCAGAATTTTAGAGGCAATATCTGCATATGGCAAACAAGCACCACCATAATCATCGTTGATATACCATATGATCAATGTTGGACTAAGTACGATAGGAAGTATGATTGTGATGATGATGATAGCCCGTCGAGCTACAATGACTGAACTCCAAATGCGCAGACGAACTAATGTTGATGATTGGCAGAAGCGATCAAATGTAGCAAGTATGAAAAGCAAACTTATATAAAATGCCACCAATGTGAGAATATAGGGTAGTAACTTGCAACCAACAAGAGTATTATATGGTGCGAACCTGAAATAGTTTTCAGCGAATTGAAATCCTGGTCCAATAATCACAGCAATGATTGAAGTCATTGCTATCGCAAGAAAATAGTGGGTACATGATGATGTTTGTAATAATAATCGCTGCGAAAGAACAAAGATATTAATTATATTTGTTAGAATTCCAAATACAAATTGAATTGGTATAATGACAGTTGTTAAATTCTTGTAAATCAAATCATAATCAACTGTAGATGACATTCCTCGATATCACACGCGTTTCTTTCTTCAAAGCAAGCTTTTCACTGACTAACAAGAAAACTATCTTTTCCCAAAGAGTGGCAAATACGCTGAAATTCTCTCTATATTATATTGCATCTGACTATATAAATAGATGATAAAGAGCTCAAAGACTTAGAAAATGAAAAACATCTATGAAACGGGTAACTCTGATGTCGACAAGAAAGACACGGGCACAATTTGTTACACGATAGTTTTGTTTTGTTCGTCGACAGCAGTATCACTGTGATCAATAGGTCCAGTGGCGGGTCCAGAAAATCAGTAGGGGGTAGCACTTTTCTCACGGGGGGGGGGGGGGTGCTCATGGTAGAAAACGGTTTTGCCGCCTGCTTGAGGCAGTACAACGCGTTTCTATTTCATTGCTGCTGGGAAAAATCGAAAAAAATTTCGCAAGTGGGGTGGCAATGACCGCTATGGTGGATCCACCACTGTATAGGTCGATATTGCTCTCAATTAAGTTTTTGATATCACCAATTTGAATAAGAACAGAAATAAAAAGATGTGAAAGATGATAACTTTAATCGGAAAAAAGAATCAATAGAACGTATTAATCACGTTTAGTCATGACAGGGCTAAAATCTTCGAACAATAATTAGCTTTTCAATTGTTTGATAAATTTCGACATAATCTAGACCAACGACAACATTGATTCCATGCTCTTAACAATATGACCGGGAAATAAAAAACTAAAGATCGGTCATGAGCATGTGGGCATATTTTAAGACAAGACTCACACGTACATCCACATTCTTTCTTTTTCTTTGCACACAACTTGCTCATCATCAGCTCATGTAAAAGTATAATTCACAAAATAAAGATGAATTAATAGATCAGTTGCACATAGTTGAAAAAAATCATTAAGAGCGATATCGATCAATTTAAGCGTAAAAATATTGTTTACACCGAATTGTTGTGCAATGAATTGATCGATCATCAACAACAAGAAAAGTAAAATTTTTGATGATGAAACAGACATGTAAATTTTTGCATTCTTTTGACAAGCCCCACGAATTCATGGAAGTCTTTTTTATCTTTTAAGTCAAGGAAGTGTCTCCATCCAGACAAAGCGTATCTTTAAGAAGCAAATTAAAAAGCAATTATAATGTCACTATTTGAATACGATTTTAATCAGATCTTTCAGTTCTAAATATAACAAGTAATTTGGCTAAAACTTTCTCAATTTATCTTAATCGACTCTGCAAATGAAATGAATTCCTAGTGGTTATAATTGATAACAATTTTTTAGAAGATTAGTATAGATTAAAAATGTTAAAATTAAATTAAATCTGATCTTTAAGGCTGAGAAATTCGATTAAAATCAGATCAAAATAATACTATGATTATCAATTTTTCAGTCCGCTTGTTAATCGATCTTTTTTTCATATTGAGAACACAATGACAAATAATGAAAAATTTCCATCATATTCCAGCGAAAGATCTATTTAAGAACAAAAATTAACAATACAGGAGGATTTTGTTTCCCAATTTTTCATCATTTCTCCAAAGATCTTTTGCCATTGATATTACACGACAGATATACCTAAGATCTACATCAAGATTATGTTTCGATGAACTAACTGTTGTAAAAGAAATTTCGAATCTGCATTATGATTATGACAAACGGCACACTGTTCATATTCGGTAAAGCTTAGTAAAAATCAGAATTATCATAGATTCACCATTCAGAACAATAAGGATGGATTATTATATCATTCGAGTGATTTCGAATCTGATACAATCAGTAAATTGCCTTCAAATAATTATAAATATTGTTTAAAAGTGAAATCTACTATTGCGAATATACATATTTTTGTTTTTCCACTGCATTCCTATGGAATATTTATCGAACTTAATTCATAGAAACGCAATCCGAAGATCAATGAAGTGCAATCCCTTACATTTCATATGAGTTTCTATCTATTCAATATTAACTTTTTCCATGATACTTATTAAAATTTGTTTTTCTATACTTATCTATAACGGCATAAGCTGGAGTTACCGTGTAGAGTGATAAAGCTGTTAATTACGATATTAAATAGTGTTCTGTACTGCAGAATAACAGGAAATGACAGAATGTCAAGTTATAATGTCACTACTGCTGTATAATAAATAATTCAATTGTTATTATGGACATGGCCATGAGGATGCCATTGATATGATTATTCGCTCAGTAACTTGATAATACAAACTAGAACGAAACGCTTCGTATTATCTGTCCTCGGTTATTCTATCTTGATTGTAACGATTGAAGTTAATACTACTTCCGACGCTCTTATAACATTGAAATATTATTTTATACATGCTATGATGCTATGAAGATATTATGTATACATGTTTCCTTACCTCCTACAGCATATTTCTTCGCTGCCGATCAGCATATACAGAAATTCATCAAACACATTACAGGAACATTACTGATGTAGAAATAAAAATACGATAGTTCGAATCTTAGATTGCCTCTCACATAAGAAATCGTCACACGAACCTCTCCGACTCTTTGACACATCGAATTCAAGGTATTTTCTGAAAGTACCCGGATCTTGGAATATTTTTTCGAAGTATGAGTGTACGACGTAGAGAGGTGGGTGCAATCGCGTATTATTCGTAGGAATCGACGACCCCACTGAAGTGCAATCAAGATCGCCGCAATCTGAGCCGTTGAATCCCCTCACTGACTTTTTGAAAGATGGAGTCGACAGCAATGGTTGGATATTGCGGTGGTGTCATGAGTAGATAGGTTTCTGGTAGTGGATGTGCCTTTGAAAATGGTTTATAGAGCGTAGTTGGCATGCGCTAATATGCTTATCCGGATGGTCGATTACGAGCTTAGGGTCACGCCGAAGGGACGTCTAGCAACATTTTACTTCGGTCTGCACGTATTGTCCTTACAAATAGCCACACATTGTATGTGACGCATATCCGCATCGTTAGTGGCTTTTGCTAGGAGAACTTTCATTTATTTGACCGCTAGAAACGTAAGTACAACTAAAGGAAAGTCATAGTTAGTTATTTTTCGTGGACATTGTGCTTTCATATTTGTTTTTTATTCATTGCAGTAGATTTAAGAAGCGAGATGTTAGTGTTTTCCTCCTTTCATTTATAGAGCGAATACATAATTGCCAGGGTGTCCTTATACGACCACTCAAAGAAATATTCCGAAGATATATTTCGTTAATCGAATGCCATCGAGTTCTTATAGGAATCCAATAGGATTCTATATGATTTTTAACAGATCGGCGGAATCCTTTCGAAATCTGAACACAGAATGGTACTCAGATCCTTCGTGTGTGTTGGATGCTATAGGATTCCACGGTAAAATTTTGATCGAATTCGATGAAGGCTTTTAACCCCCTTCTAGGAATATCCAAACGCACTGATTGGTACCCAATTAGTTAAACAGATTTCTTCCGTCAGATCTCTCTGTAGTTCCGTGTCCCAGAATCCTATTGGATTGTATTGACTAATTGAATCCGATGTCAGTTTCATACACCATACGGAAGTCGAGGTTTACAATGATCGGAAATGATGATAAATGAAAGATTTTTTATTTAATAGCATCTTATACTATCAAAACAATCTTCATATCAATTGAAAAAATTTTTATCATAATTTTAGCATCTTCTGCGTTCAGGTTCGCAAATATTTGTCTTAATCCTGCTTTTCTTAGAAGAAAAAATCGAGATTTCTGAGCCCCAAGGTCATATCAATACTATACTAAAAACGTTTTATATATTTAGATTCCACTATCAGTCTATGTAACAGTATATTACTTGGAGTTTACCTAAGGTGAAATCGCCGCGGACAACAGCTCAAATGCTTCGCTCATGTTTGAAATTTGAGAGTACAATGCAATTATGGGCTCTTAATACCAAATAAACATATCTCTGTCGGACTACAACTAATAATCTGTTACACAGGTTGATAGTGGAATCGAAATTTTTAATAAGTTTTTAAGGATAGTTTCGATATGATCCTTGAGTAAATTGAGGTACGAGGGTTCTAATTTTCCTCCCTTTTACTTTCCACAAGTTATAATGAATTTAAACTGATTTGAGTTAAGGTTGAAGTCTTAGAACATTACTCACAGTTACATGTAACTGATATTACTTAATAATGGGAGTTTTTTTGTGGGTCGACTGCCGACTTCCCTATCTCTTATCAGTTGTTTTAGAAAACAGAATTTTCTACAAATAACAATTATGATAGGTTTTGGAAAATATTTTTCATCAAAACTGCTTACGTTCACGATGATTGTCTTAGAAAACTTCATAACATTTCATTCAAATTAAACATCACAACATACTTATAATTCAACTACAATTATGTAATCAATATTTTTAGAATAGAGAAAAGAATCTCGTTTTATGCTATCAAATGCTAAAGAAAAGCAGTATTTACTTTCTGCGTTTTGGAAAGAAAAGAAACATTTTCCATTATTGGAAGGTACTAAACCCCCACCCAGCAACCTTCGGTTGGGCCGCCACTGTTCCCTCATTCATGAAGAAATTTTATGAATATCCTGATAAACGACTGTCGTACTATTGTGGAGATGCAATTTTAATCCTAGAGCTGAGCATTACAATTAGATCCGATTATCTAACATGTGTCGTGAAATACGGTGATTTTCATACAAAATGAGAAAAAATAGTCACTTTTCTAATGGATTTTGATCATGTTGGTTTGATTGGCAAACATCCACTAAGGGTAAAATTGCAATGGCAAAGAGAGAAAGAGCTCCTTAAGCAGATGATTGACAGAAAAAAATGAAAGGAAAAAAGAAGTTATATAACTTTATGAAACAACGTCAACATTGAGAGAGATCATGGCGCGTACAGAGTATTATACAGTAATTATTTCAGTCAATTATCAAAATGCTTCCAGATTTCCGATACGTGCTGCCAATATTTCAATAGTTCTAGTTATTGTTGGTAAACAAGAACCTTTCAAAGTCGCAGCCACCATATTAATTCAATTATCGTCATATCGATCTGTTCGATGAGACATTGATGCACTCCATAAAATTACACACATTCATGTGATCTGAAAAAGAATTTATTCTACTTCTTTGGTTAGTATAAATTATTTATTTTTATTCTTGTATACTGAGTAGCTGAATTTCTGAGTTACAGAAAACAAGACAAAAATTATGCACCATTGTCTTAATATTGACTTTGAAAATGAGTGCATGATTTCGGAACTATTGTTCAATGAATTGTACTTGGACATCATCTCCAAGAAATGACCGAATTTTATCACCTAATGCATACATTGCCATAGCTTCCAGACATTGCTTGTTCTCTTCATCATTTAGTTTTGTCACAATGTCTTCTAATTCTTTTTGTTCTTCAGCTTTAAAACCGAAAAGTTTAGCCCAAAGATTGCAAGTAGCGGACATCTCTACTGATTTCATCATTGTTGCAATTAAAATCTTATGTTTATCTTCGGTCTCCTGTTTTCTTCGACTTGCTGCAATAACAGAAACTTTAAAATGACTTTCTGTACCAATGATAATTGCTCTTGCAAATTGTTGCCCTTCTTCATAGAATTTCAATCGTTTAACAAAACCTTTAACTTCTTCAGGAGCATTTTTGTATTCTTGAAGCAATACTGGTATATATTCATCCATATCCGTATGATCAACTGTTTCAGTTGAAATAAGAAAATAATCTACAGATTTACTTACTCGACGATTTTTTAGTAGATCGAATGCTCGCTTAACCATGGAGCTATCAGTAGGTATTTTAACCACTAGAGGTTGTCCGACAGGTGTTCCTTCAAATGTTGAATTAGACATTCTAAGCAGAAAATGAAAAAGAGGGCTATTTACTTTTATTTATGGGTTATAGTTTTAGGATAAATAAAATAGCTTTAACAGCAGAGATAAAATTCATCTTATAATTTATTTATTTTAATCGAGTGACGTACGTTTCGCAACCTTGGGTTGCATCATCAGACATAAAAAGGATGAAACTGAATTGTAATAAACTTAGATACGATAGGGTTAGTCATACAATGAAAATAAATTTAGAGAAACAAATTTCACGTTATATAGAGGTCTTTACTGTAGTAGAATGTTTATTTTCATTGTATGACTAACCCTATCGTATCTAAGTTTGTTACAATTCAGTTTCATCCTTTTTATGTCTGATGATGCAACCCAAGATTGTGAAACGTACGTCACTCGATTAAAATAAATAAATTATAAGATGAATTTTATCTCTGCTGTTAAAGCTATTTTATTTATCCTAAAACTATAACCCATAAATAAAAATAATTACCTCAGTATAATCCGGCAGAAGTATGGATCTTATGTGTGTGATACTGTGTACTATTTCGGAAAAGCACAATTAAAAATTGCTACATTACGCCTTCACCAGAGTTTTTAAAGGCATGTAAACGTGAAAAACTAGTTCCAAGGTTTGCTTCTTTTCGCATACCTGTTTCGCATTTACGTTTTCAATTTTCTTTTTCTAAATGTCATCAAAATATTATACAATGTGAAATCAAACAGAAAAAACGTGACTTATCTCAATCTTATCGTTATTCTTATCAATTGAAAAGGCGTTATTGTTAACAATGTTGAGCATTTAATCTTTATTCGTATTTGTTCCATTATACAATGTCTCGTTGATAAACGACAGGAAGAATAACCAAATATACATATGAAAAGCTCAATAACTTACGTCTACACCAACAAAAACTTCAACCACGTATTCCTCAGGCTTTTGAATACCCAAAAAATCCAGTTCGCAATTTTTCAAAACGAAAACAAACTGAGGAGGAATTTGCTATTTTGGCCAATGGCCTTGATTTTGTTTATCGTACAAAGAAATTAGACTACCAAACAAGCATTACAAAGGCTGAAAATTATTTTGTCTGTCTTCTCGGTCTAACATCTGACAAAAAAGAATACGAAAGGGTAGATAGTGACGAACGAATTGAATATAAATTGACACCTGAACAATTACGGCATGCTAGCAAGATCCGGAGGGTAACTGATAGTTTTAGAAGAAATGCTTCGAGTAGCGTGAAAATGTATGTTGAAACTGGTGATAAATCTATTGAGATCCTTAAAAATCTAGCCAAGCACAAATCAATCATCATAACTCAGGCGGACAAGGGACGCTGTGTAGTTGTATTAGATAGAGCTGATTATATCAAGAAACTGAAATCACTTATTAATGATAGAATCACCTTCCGATTGATCGAAAGTGATCCTACTATAGCACAAGAAGACCGTCTTGTCAGAAAGTTACGTGAATTAAAAGCATGTCGCTTCATCTCTGAACAAGAATACCATTTTTGTTATCCGAGCGGTTCACAACCGGCTCGCTTGTACGGTCTTCCCAAAATACACAAAAATGATATACCATTAAGACCTATCCTTTTCGCCTCCGGTACTTTCAATTATAAGCTTGCTCAAATGCTGGTAAAAAGTCTCTCACATTTACGCAAATCTGAAACTATTTTTGTTGATAAATTCTCTTTCGTTGATCAACTTCATTCATTGAAAATTGATATGAACCATAACATAAACTCGTCTCTTTCGATGATGTCTCATTGTTTGCTAACATTCCATTGACAGAAAGGATTGAAATTATATTTAATATTGGCATCTATTTAAGTGCTAAGTAATGGGTGGTGCAAAAGTTTTGCATTAATTTGGATTTTGCTACTAATCTCTAAGGGAACATTGTTTAGGTTCAGATTCTTTTTTATGACAAAGAGCAATGTCCAAAGTACTAAAAATGTTTAGTGACATGTTGAAAAAACACCTTCACGCCACATTCTTCTAAGTTTACTACGAACACCCAACATCATCTTTCGCAACATTTCCTTGTCTAGTTCTTCAATTTTTTTTCCTATTCGATTAGCAAGTTGATCTTAATTTTTTGCTTCATAATTATTTGAGTAAACCATCTGGTTTAAGACACCCCATAAATCTTCAATTGATCGTACTTGTGGTATGTTTGGGGCATTATTTTCTTTTGGTACAAAACATATGGAATTTGCTTCTAAAGTGCGTAAAACTTCCGATTTATAATGTACTTTTGCCAATCAGGCCAGAATATGAATTTTGTTCGTGAATGATTCATTTTTAGAAATGAAAATAATCGACGTCGGATACATTCTTTTAAATACACATCACCAGTTACAGCATTGTTACGTTTCTGAATAAATGGCCTTCAGCATCATTCAGCAGATACCGCCAACCATACTAAAAGCTTTCATTCAAGTTTTTGATATTGTTTGTACTTGATATTTGCTGGTGTAGTAGAAGGGTCACTTGTGTAATAGAATAAGTTTCCAGGTATATCAGCACCACTTAGAGTAAAATATTTCTCATAGTCCATAATTGTGAAATAATCGCTTGATATACGACGATATAAAAATCCACAATGTTTTTTGCACGTTGCTCTTGGTCTTTCATATATTTCGGTTCTTTCACTCGTTTTCTTGAACGAACGTCTGTTCGCTGCTTTAAGTTTCTACCGATGGTTGTATGATCAACATTATAACGTCTTGATAAAATCCGATGACTAATACCACTAGTATTATTCAATGTTAATGCTATACATTTCATTTGCTTGTTACTTAATTTCCGTGGACGACAAGGTCTAGGTAAATCGTTTGTTGTTTTAAATTTTATATATCGTTGGATTATTCGATATATAGTTGAATAACAAAAACCTTCTTTTCTAAAAAAATTCCATGTCGTTTTTAAATTGCGACCAGCACTGCTGGTCCAGCAGTGTCAGTATAAAAAGTTGCGACACGTATTCTTAACGCTTCTCGCTCTTTCTTCTTCATTTCAACCAAGAGCACATGATACAAATGAGTTTGTACCAATACATGTACTACTAACTATGCTCTTTCTAAAGAAAAAAGAATGAATGAACGATCTAGGACATTCCCATGTGACACAAGAAGAAAAAGAAAATTAATGCAAAACTTTTGCACCAGCCGTTATAAATATATAACTGCTAAGTAAAAAATTCAATGTTTTCTAAGTAATTTGTTTAATATAAATCTAAGTAAGAAAAAGATTTTTCCTAAGTAATTTATTTAAATTCTCATTAAAAAAAGTTATGTTTTCTAGACAAAATATCAGGAATTGATAAGTAGATATATAACTTTTGCTAAGTAAAAAAACAGAAATATCTATGTAAAAAATTCAGGTTGAACAGTTAATCGATTAACAAAGCTTGTGTTGATTTTCGTGGTCGTCCTCGCTTTCTTTTTTCACCCAAAGGTACATCCTTCGCTCTTGAAGGTGGTTTACAATGTTTTAATCTAATTGCGATACCAATCACGTGTTTACAAATGTATTCCTTCAAAAAATTTGGAGGGTGTGGGTATTAACACCAAAAATACTCATACCTATACCCTCACTCATCTACACACTCACACCCTTTTCTATGCGTGCCACAATGCACCCATAGTTGTCTTCTCTCAGTTTCTCTTTCTTCTTTTTTGTATCCTTTGTTACCCTTTCGTTTTCGACTTCAAAGTAAATCTTGAAAAAATTGCTAATCCAGGGTGGTAACAGGCTCTACGATTATAGATGTATGGAAGCAGCATCAAAAAAGCATAATAAGAAACCTATCTTCTCTTTTCTTCTTATTCTTCTATCACCCAGGTCAAACAGAACGATCCGTAAACGGTCGTATACGATGAAAACACGGCCCATTACGGCGTCGTATTATCCCGTTTTAACAAGGTCAGTAATACGGCCGTATGTTCTATAGAATACGATAGTATTACGCTGTCTTTACGAGTGTTTTACGGCGTATATACGGTGTCCGTGTACGTCCGTAATACTGACCTTGTTAAAACGCCATAATACGGCTTAAAACGGTCGTTTAACCGTGGTATACGATGTAAAAACGACCGTTTACGATACTGTAACGGCGGCCGTTTTGATTGACCTGGGCAATGATTGATAACGGCTATAAGGAATAAAAACAAATGGCAATAAAGGTAAAAGGTATGGCGTCGCTGAATGAGACAAACAGCTTTACCTACGCTCTGCCATATTTATTTCAGATAAATAACGAAACAAAAATGTATCCTAACACTTGAATGAAAAGTGTGTGAGTGTAACTTGAACATAGTTCAACCATTCTAATATGACACAAATTTCTAGTGTTAACGTTTAGAATATTCGAATGATTGATCATAACCGAAACGAACTTATTCAATCTAGATGAGTAAAACCGAACGACTGTTTCAGGAAACTGTACGTTGTGATGATGATGACAATGTATTCAACATGAGAGCTTAGAATGAAGCCATATTCTCGGAAGAGCAAGTTTCATCAGAACTTTGTAAAAAAGAATCACCGTTTCTGATTTGATAACAAAACTAGATGAATGAGTTATTTGCCAATCATGTGATAGAAGATTGGAAAATGGAAAGTATTAATTATATAACACAATCATTCTTATTCGATGATTCTTATGAACATTTACTTATTATTTTTTCCAATCATCAGTGCAATTATCACCAAGATGCATATGAATATTACTCCAGCATTGTAGTTTTTTTTTCGATAGACCGAAATAATTCATTTCCCATGTTTATGAGAAGAATCGATATGAATTCACACGTATTCTTTCTTTCTATTGTCCAATATCATCTATCTCAATAAATAATCTGTATCTGATGAATATGATTAAATCATATCTAGAGAAAAAAAAATGTGACAGTTTAAAATACGAGGAATAATTTATCCAATAGGTAAGAATCGTGTGATTTTCAAATCATCCTTGTCTGAATCGAATCGGCCTTGGTAGGAAGATGGAAATGCGTATTTTTTATGTGTATTAATTGATACATTGTTATTCTTGTCTTGTTCGTTTCATTTCCACACATTTCTTAATAGAATAGTTTTCAAAGTTTTTTCATGATGACACTTCTCTTAACTTTTCATGAGTTACATTTCCTAAATGATTTAATTTAAGTGTCGACGAATTTTTGACGTTTCTAAATTTTTAAAGAAATTTTCTCAGACGTTTTTCGACTTGTTGCCATCATGTCCATTGTTTATCGTGTTTTTCAGTCTATAATGATGAAAGAAAATCTGTGAAATAATTTTTTTAACCCAACACGGGTGTGATTATTGGTATTGAGATAGGTATGATAAAATACTAAAACACAAACACAATCACGTACTCAAGTTACAATCTGTTGGCCCGAAAAAAGTAGTAGAACTATTTTGTACTAGTGAATCAATGTATCAAGTTCAATGGGTTCATGGTTTTCTCTTCTATTCTAAATCCCGCAACCATGAGAATCCTAATAGTTGAAAGTCAAATCTATCAAACGTGTCCAGCAGAATGTTCATATTGTGGAATCATATGACGTAAAAGTAGAATTGAATTGTCATGTACAGTTATCGTTTCACCTGCTTGATAGATTTTCTCTTGCTTATCTTCAAGAATAATTTTGTCGTCATTGGTATCTAATATTAGTGTCCAGTCTTTTGCATATCTTTCTTCCGGTAACTTGTAGTCAATACATCCATTGTAAGCATTAAATATGATATAAAAACTATCATCGGTGAAACGTTCACCTAATGGTGAACGAGCTCGCATTCCTTGACCATTGATGAAAACACCAAATGATTTAGCATAGTCATGTTGCCAATCTTCGTCTTTCATGTGTTGGCCATCATGTTTAAACCATGCTATATCTTCGGTATGGTCCGGTTTTACTGGTTGACCAATAAACCATGTTCGACGACGAAAAACCGGATGTCGACGGCGTAAACTAATTAATTTTTTCGTATATGCCAATAATGCTTCATCGGCTTTGCTCCAGTCCAACCAAGAGATTTCGTTGTCTTGACAATACGCATTGTTATTACCTTGTTGTGTTCGACTTAATTCATCACCTGAAATGAAGTCATATTTGAATTCTGAGCTGGTAATTAACTAAGGTGCAAAGAAAGGCTCTTGAAAGAATCAACTAAAATAACCTATAGTCGTGGTGAGAAAAGCGTTCGTATAGTGATTAAAAATTAAATAATACTTCTATTTATGACAATGATATTTACATATAAGAAATTATTTTTCTCAAAACAGATTGAGTGATGGACTGCGAGATCGAATTCATCATCTCTGGTTAGTTAGTGGTTAATTTTTTTTTATAGTAGATACATATTTCATCAGAGGATCGTTGCTCGAAATAAATATCTGTCTTTTCTAGCTTCTTACTATGTAGCGATGGTAAGAAACAGCGATCTAATTTTCCTCTTTCGAACAATATAGACGATGATGTAAAACAACAAATGTATTTACTTTCTTTCTTTCCTCTTGAGATCACAGTATCTTTATATTACATGCAGCAGGACGATAGTGATGAGAAATTTTCTCTGTTTTCAGTCGTGCCAGATATGATTCGTTGGAAAGAATATATCATTCAACGACTGAATATTGCCATCTTTCAATTCAGGTCACAAGGTCCTATCAAAGACTTCCATTCAAATCTAAAAAATTCACTAGTTGTTCCCGGCAAAGTTTAATATTATTATTCAATCGATCTAAATCAAGTCTGTTGGTCAAACGTTTTATCAATCCATAGCATGGTTCGATATAAAATCTAATAATTTTGAACGAAGTCTACAAGAAACTTATCTGTATCATCAAGCGTGCTGCATGTTGAATGAAAATGAAGCTCTCAAAGTTTAAATATTTTTGAAGAGCATGAAAAAGCCTTTGGAATAGTACAATAAATAATAATAAATGTGGATGCATGCTATGAAAGCATCATGGTGTGAGAAATCAATCACTTTAGTCTTTATTATTAATATTAGTATACTGTGTCACTTGAAAATCCCTCGCGAATGTTAATTTATTCGTACATATATACACCGTATGAAAGATAGACGAATAAATATCCACACTTAAAATCGGACAGTCGACGGTTCGTAAGCAGAGAATCCACTATTGAAAACATTCGTAACACCAAGCGAAAAGCATTCTAATTCTATCAACATTCTAATATGTGTAAGAAATCTTTGCTATCTGTTCGTTCAAAATATTCTCATTCGAATAGATAGTTACGGGAAATGCTTCCAATAATTTTAGTTATTTCTTATCAGAGTTTCATCTCCTGTCATCTTCATCTGTACTTCTCATTTGATAAAATATCTCTGCACAATCTATCGTTAGAGGTGATTGAGATCTTTGAAGAATGTTTTCAATTATCAACATGATAAATACAACGAGTGCTACTCACCTGCCACTAGCATTGGAGTTCCTTGAGATAAAAACAGTGTTGCCAGGAAATTACGCTTTTGGCAATCACGGAATCTATTGATATTTACATCATCTGTCGGACCTTCAACACCACAATTCCATGAACGATTGTGACTTTCACCATCGGCATTATCTTCACCATTCAAATCATTATGCTTTTCATTGTATGAAACTAAATCATTCAACGTAAAGCCATCATGTGCTGTCAGAAAATTAATCGAAGCTGTCGGTTCCCGGCGTTCTTGAAAATATAAGTCCGAACTTCCTGTGAATCGTGCAGCGAATTCTGACAGCACACTTGATTGACCACGCCAGTAATCTCGAGTACAATCACGATATTTTCCATTCCATTCAGCCCAACCTGGCGGAAATTTACCTACTTGATATCCACCTTCACCTAAGTCCCAGGGTTCTGCCAATAATTTTACTCGACCTATAACTGGATCTTGATGAATGATATCGAAAAATGCACTTAGACGGTCAACCGCATGTAGTTCACGAGCAAGTGTTGCTGCCAAATCGAATCTAACAACAACAACAAGAAAAAAAATAGAATTATCGAAATATGTTATCATCATTCCAGTGAATTCGTGATTGTGTAAAGTTATACAATTGAATGTACTGAGTAATATCGAAAAGGGAAAATGTCGAAAAGTTTGCAGACGGCAAGGATGAAATCCTATTTGAGTTGATGTCGTAAAAATGGTCGAATGAAAACCGGACGACCTGACAAAAAATCAGAGAGCATGAGGCGTAATTGTTAAACATCATAATAACATATGCAATTTCACATATAATATAAGCGAACCGTTTAAAAAATAAATTATAAGTAGAGATAAATTAATCATCACATTCTCTGATTAAAAAAAGAACAGTTATAAAGATTAGAACTTAAGCTGGTTATGTCCAATTATCAGACTAATTGAAAAAAGAAATGAAAGGAGTATACTCAAGGATATGTAGCTTTATAAATGCTCTGATGTATCATATTTTAAACACTCATTCCTACTATTATAAAACGCTATGTAACTACAAATGATGGACCAAAAACTGAAAGCACATTCTGTACAACGTCCTATTGATAGACTTGCTGACCATTATGGAAATAATGAAATTAGTCTAGAAAAATATTTGGAAGAGTTGTCGTTTGTAGTCGCTAAGGATAAAAGAAAAATAAATAAAAAATTATTGATTGTTAGATATTTTCTTGTTCGATTATTCTTCGTATAAAATGATTTAAAACATAGTTTTCGACAGTTTTCCTTTTCGACATTAGTCAACCTTACCATACAATTCTACTACCGGATCTGAAGTAGTTCATATTGACGATGACTAGTACTATTTATTGATAAATGAAATAGAAATACCTAAAGCCATCAACATGCATATCCAATATCCAATATCGAAGACTATCCATAATTAATCTCAAGACATTTGGTAGTTGACAATTAAGCGTATTTCCAGTGCCGGTGTAATCAAAATAGTATCTTTTATCTTGCTCTGAAAGACGATAATAATTGTGATTATCGATTCCTTTGAATGATAATGTTGGTCCAAATTGATTTCCTTCACCCGTATGATTATAAACGACGTCAAGAATCACTTCAATACCAGCTTTGTGGAGCTTTTTCACCATTCTTTTAAATTCAAGCACCTGTTCTCCATGCGTACCCGACGATGAATAACGAACATCAGGAGCAAAATATCCGATCGTATGATAACCCCAATAGTTGGTTAAACCACGTTCTCTCAAGGACCGGTCCGTAATAAAATGTTGTACAGGCATAAGCTCCACAGCTGTTATTCCAAGATTTTTAAAGTATTCGATCGTTGTTGGATGTGCAATAGCAGCGTACGTTCCACGTATTTCTTCTGGAAGATTGTGATTGAGTTTGGTAAAACCTTTGACATGAAGTTCATAGATGATGGTTTCATGAAAAGGAATGTTCGGTGACACATCTCCACCCCAATTGAAATTCTGAGAATCGATAACGACACATTTGGGTATGAATGGTCCGCTATCGACAGTGCTGAAAGTTAAATCTTTGTCGGACGATATGTCATTCGTATCGTAACCGAATAGAGCATCGTCCCATTCTAAAATACCAGTTATAGCTCGTGCATATGGATCGATCAAGAGTTTATTTTTATTAAATCTATGGCCATTTTGAGGATCGTATGGACCATCTACGCGATATGCATAGATTTGACCAGGTTCAAAATCTGGTAGATAAACATGCCAAGTATGATTGGTTCGTTCTAACAAAATATTTCAATGTTTCAATCAAAGGAACAGAAAGCAATCGATATAGAAAATAGCTACCTTTCATTTCGACTCGAGCGTATTCAATAAGTTCACGCTTATCATTATGAGCTGATCGAAATAAGCATAGATAAGATTTAGTAGCATACTCTGAGTATAGGGCAAAATTAATTCCTTGCCCATCATAATAAGCACCTAATGGATATGGATTTCCTGGATAAGTTGTTAACTCTGACTTTCCCCAATCCGCATTGCAAGATTCCGCCATGTCTATTCAAAAATTATATTATTCTTGCATAGAAGAGAAAGTTAGATGTCGAAATGAAGTTAAATATGAACAACACAAGAAAAAGACAGAAATATAGTGAATCTATGCCGCTAATTATCACATATGTCACGTTAATCATGGACGAAACTGTTACTGTTTCCGTATACAACAATATTATTCATGCATTCTCTGTCAATAGCATCTGATAATATATAGTGATTCATCAGTTTTTGTCAGACTTGTTTATCCGACGTAAAGGTTGTTATATAATATTGTTGTGAAAAAATTTGTCTAATGAGTGTGTACCTTTGAATTATCTTTTTAGCTCTCTAATGCCACTTAAAAATTAAAATTAAACTGAAAATTTCATTAACGTACTCTATTTAAAGGAAAATAATACATTCAGCGATGGAATTTTGAGTGTCAAGAATCATTCGCATAAGCAAGATTGTTAATAGATACAAGTAAAATTTATTTGCAGCGTGTTCGAAAGGAGTTAAAGACAAAATACAAACCCATATTTTATGATTGCTTTCTCAAAACGTGCTAACTTTTTCTCTAATGCAAACAATGTCATTCTTCAAACTTCAGAGTACATCAAGTACTTTGGTTTGAGTCGCTGCCTTCAATGAAACTTACCTGATAATGTGATATTATTTAACTGGTGACAGTTGGGATGAATGTGGGCTTAAAATTGTATTATTTTAAAGCACATCTATACGTTTTTTGCAATCAATTACGGTATAGTCTATTGACGGGTAATAATAATCGGCCGAAGCAGAAGACCGAAGTTCTTGATTAGCTGTTTTAAAAATTTGACACCTGATGACATCTATTGTAACGAATCAATGCATTAGAAAACTTCTGTCTTCTGCTTCGGCTTCGGCAGATTATTATTACCCTCTATTGACTGATGAAACGAAGACGCTTATTTTTGAGTGGTTATTTCTAAATGCACTGTATGACCCACGTCGAGACGAACGGACAAAATTTGCGTTCGGAACGTGCGAACGAGCATAAATGAGTTCCGAACGCAGTCGCAACGCGTTCGTTACCGTTCTGCCGTTTAGAACGCGTTCGTACTGTTCGCGTCATCCTAGTAGAGGTCGTCTCTGAAAAAATCATACAATGGTGACATCATGTATATATATACAGTTGATCGTTGCTCTGCAGTTCAGTTCTCAAAACACACTAGAAAAAAACTTTCACTTATGATTCTATTATTAGGTGTTGGTCTAACTTCTATTTTATTTTTTCAGATAATAACTACCTTTATCCATCGGACAATATGATCGTCTTTTTACGAATTTTTACTTTAGATTAATGAATTATGAAGAAATCCGACGATTAATGGCACTATTTTTTACTGTTAACGTTTTCTATTTTTTCGTTTTCAAATTTTGTATTTCTTTTAAACTATTTTTGTGTGAAATGTAGTTTTCATTTTTTCAGTAAGGCGCAAGCCGTCTGTATTTTATTTCGTGTTTTTATTGTAAACTGTGAAATATTTTTAATTTATAAGTATAACTGATAAATAAAAATCAAGTGAAAATATATATGTTTCAAGTTTAATTATTACAAGTTGACGGAAAAAAATGACATTCAAACGCGTGTCGCACGCGGTCGATCAGCGTGCAAGTGCATACAGAACGTGTGCAGAACGGATAAAAAACGCGTTTGAAACGTCATCGAACGCGTTCGGAACTTTATTGAACGCGTTCGGAACGTACGAACACGTTCCGATCTCCTCGTTTAGAACGCGTTCGCATTTTCCGTTCCGAACGCGTTTTCACTCCGTTCTCCTCGACGTGGGGAGTATTATTTTTTTCAACTGGTCCAAATATTAAGATTTATATATATTTAGAATCAGCGTAAAATGAGGAACAAGGTCGGATAAATATTTTTCTGGCGCTTCGTAGAAGAAGAACAGGTGACACTAGCTGATCCTTTTCATGATAGAGGGTTTCTATAGAAACGTTTTAGAATCACTGATATATGTGTAGATATCAATTATGTCCCTATTGAATAATATGAGTCGACTTAAAAAAGTCAAAAGCGCCAGGACGAAATCATTATACAAAAATATTGTAAGCTATGCCTAATTTTTCTGTACAATTAGTTTTTTATATTCCCACGATTAAAAATTAAATATGCAAGTGCATTAGTGAATTCAGTTTAGAAATAATCCAATGATCCATTCGCATCAGTCAGTAGACCAGTATTTATTTCGACTGTATATATATACTTAGGCCTTGTCTACACTAGAAAAATAATGCGGCATTAATTTCGAATTAAATGTATGTGCGTCTACACCTATAAGTTTAATGCATCAATCAGAACTGAGAACTTGCCACTATGATGTTGTCAGAATGAACAATTCTAGCACGTGGTCACGAAAATCGTCGCCTCTGTCGTTCTATAGTTCATTTATCGCTTCGAAAGATCGATCTATCGATGATAAAAGGCGACTTTCTCGAGGCACATTCATTGTTCTAATTAGCTGATCAAGTTCCTTCTCGATTGGTGCATTAACTTTAATGCACTTTTCAAAAGTGCATTAAATCTGAATTAACTTTTCGACCAATTACGTGTCTTAATTCAGCATTAACTTTTCTAGTGTAGACAAGGCCTTAGCTTAGTAAATAAAAAAACGTCTTTGTCATAAGAATAGAGATATAGCCTATCATAAGTAGTAGAGGGCGTTCACTATCAGAGTGTGTCAAACATACGTATATGTACTTGGTTTTTTTCCGTCTGGAAAATAAAATGTATCGATTAGTATTCGATGCTAAACATACCGTGAGTTTAGTCAGTTCGAGCACTAAGGTTTTTTGAATGATAATATTACTCCTTCCTTCCAAAGAAACCATTTTATATATTGAATAAATTTCATGAGCTGGTAAATGTAAAATTTTCGATCTATGTAAATGATTGAATTCTTGTTCCATTCAATTTTACTGTCACTCATCATAAACACTGTCACAAAGATCATCGTTTGAAACTTTGATGTCGAATAGTTGCGGCTTAGTCGAAGTTTAAATTACCAATCAATACGTATGATCGGTAGAAAGTTTAGTGATGCAAGAGTACATCTTTTCGCTACAATAAAACAATTTTCAAATCTAGTAACTTGCACTACTGTCCTAGTTCTTACCGTTTGAATTAAAACGATTGATTACATTTTTTCATATTAGTAGTTGAATATGAAGTAAATAGAGCTTATAACATGGATGATTCGAAGTTCATGATACTAAGTGGTATGATCATGAAAGTAAGAAAATTAATTCAGTCATGAATTCTTGTGCTTGTCACATTCATCTCATCTTTTTTATTTTACTTCGAATCATCTGAAAAAAACTTTTCGACGTTAGATTATAAAACGGATTGAATCGTCCGTGTCTTCTCGTTTGCGAACATAAAATTGTAATTTTAATTTGATTTAATTTGAATGAGTTTTCTCAAATTAAATTTATTTAAAAAGAATGAAACGTTGAATTTTTCGTGTTTTAAATTCAACTGAATTAAGGAAATTTAATGGATTCGACGCGAATAAGTTTAAAATAAATATCATGAATTGGAAATTTCGTTTGGTGAAATTCAAGAAATTAATTGTTTAATTTTACTTTTAAATGAATTTTGATCTATAGAGTTTGCCAAATACGATAACTCATCGTGTTCTTGGAATGGACTGAAACTTGTAGAGTTCACTAAACGATATAGTTCAATATTTCTTTTCTATGAAATGCAGTTTGTAGAGTTCACTGAATGATAAGTTTCACTGTTTCTTGACAATGAACTGCAATTTATAGAATTCTCTACATCTAGTTCTTCGTTATATTTTTATCTCAATTAAATGTAACTTCTATAGTTCAATAGACATAATTGTTATTTTTATACACTTTTTTTCTAATTTGTTCAATGATTTATTTTGTTTTTCGTCGATCCTTGCTCAAATATTTTCAGTATTATTTTATTCATGAACACAATCTCAGTCATCTTTCATTGCGATTTTACTATTTCTGTACAATTTTCCGTGGCAAAAGCAACTTGCCATAGGATGAATAATAATAGGTCATTACTTATTCTAGTTTAATAATTTGCTGCATCAGCTTATTGATATATGCGCAATGATTTTCTTAATTATTCCTATGAATAAAACCCATATCTATCTAACGAAAGTTTTGCTTAGTTGATAATTGATGTCTGCTATAAACTGTAATAATCTTTTTAATTTGAAGTTTCTTTCAAATAAAAATAACTTGCGTCCTTTACAAATCGGAGTAGTTCTGTGCAATCTAAAATTTTCCCAAATCCAAAAAGCTTGGGTCCTCTACAAGTTGCAGGGATTCCATTCAATTTATAGCTTGTCATATTCTAAAAATTTACGTCCTCTATAAATTGCACGAACTTATCTTGAAATGATTATTCATTTCATTAGAATATTTTTAAAATCTCATTGTATTTTAAATTCAAGTTTATTCTTGTTCGCAAAGGAGAGGCAGCCCATTGACTTCCGTAAAATTCTCGAACGTTAACATTTCGGATCAAATATGACCCCATATTTGTTTTACTGATTCCGTACTTAAAGATTCGCTATATCTTGTCCCTTCAAATCAAAGCCGTCGTCTTTAATGCTTGATGTTTGAAGACTGCAATTTTTTCTTCTGAAAACGATAAATGTACATGAATATATAATTCATGTATGGCTCTTATTGCATAATGATGAAATAAATTTTAAAAAAAGCAGTATTCAAACAGTTAGGATCATAAAATTATGAAATTGTAATCAAGTGTGAAAATATTTTTGTCTATTCACGAAGATATGCATATCGCTTAGAATTGAATAAATGCGCTAAGTACACTTACTGACGGTACCGTCAGCCATTTGTTCTGATGTAAAATAGGATTTTACGATAAATTCTTAATATGAAAAAATATTCGAGAAAACAAGACACAAACACATTTTCCGTCTATTCATATGCATAATATAGACAGCTCGAGTATAAGCGATTTTTTCAAAAGAAGACCTCTATTTTTTTCTGAAATATTATCTTATGCTTTAACAACAACCCACACGACGGAAGAAAAGCGGTTGATTGCTCTACAAATAATTTTGATTTTCTCTTGCTTTTAGTAAGATCTACAAAATAATTTTTTATATAGCTACCAGCTCATTTTCTGAAACATCTGTTTTGTCTATTGATAACTATGATAAAAGAAAGAAATTGACGGGCATTATTTTTCTTATTTATTTTCAGTGTATTGAGCACATTTCTCTATAGATATGACGATGGCGTCCGTTGTTTTGAGATAGTGTACATTGCTTCAGCACGTGTTTGGAAACCTAACCACAGTAATTAATTTTCAATTCATACATGTTCAATGAATGTAGACTGATTTTGGTTAGATAAAGCTTAATCAAGTCCAGGATTATATACTCGTCTCAAAAACCAAGAAAAGAAAAACCTATAGGATGTGACTGTGAGGGTTCCGGTGAACGTCTTGTAGACGAGTTTTCTTCGATTACCCACATGCACTCGCACACACACACACATCTCCTCTCCTACATTCAGTAGATGAAATTGATATAAAGTACAACATTTTAAAATAATAAGTAGATATCTATGAATGAATAGTAAGTAGGTGCAACTTAATGTTAAATAGCTATCAAGATTCGTAAAAGAGGATTTTAAATTTTTAAATAGTAGATGATGCTAAGTAACTATAGAATTAGAGACAACTAATAACAATAAGCGAAGTATTTATTAAAGCACAGAGTTTCTACGCAACTGACCTATGTTCTAGCTTATAATCTTTTCACCATTCGTTTAACTGCAGAAGAATTTTATGCCTACTTATAATAAGCAATCACAATGAGCTAACATGGCTATGAGAAATGCTAAGATAGATGAGAAACATAGTACTTTATATCTCATGTACTTTAACATGCTTCGAAGTACTTCTTGGTACTTTTATCATTTACGGCTTTGATATTTACAGAAATTTAGATGTTGACACGATCAGTTCTTGCTTAAACTTGAAGGTTTATTCCAAACATTTACCAATATGAAGTTATATATATATACCCAAACACATATTCACATTTACAGTGAACATTTGAAACCATCCTTTCGACGAACACTTGGTACTCACTTATGATTAGATGAACTTCGTGTGGGTAACTTTTCGCTGCTACGGATGAACACGTGAATTCTATTTCGGAGTATAGCGGAACACAATCGATACAACTATACAAAGTCAACCCACACTCAATAGCAAACTTCATAGACAAGAATACAATATGTTGGTCATTCTACTAGATTTAAAAGCAACTTTTAAAATTATAACAAATTTAAAATCCTTTTTCATGCTTCTTAACAACTGCCGAAGCTTCACAACAAATTTTCGACAGTTTGTACAAATCTTTTGAAGGTTTCCTATGTACAAACGAAGCTTTAAATGAGGTATCGAACTTCTTGCAATTCAAGTTCAGCATGGTATCATTATTTTCAATGCACGAATGGAATTTATACTTCTATTGAGGACTCCCTTCAAAAAGCCCCCGTAACTACTTGGTATTCAGTAGCTAGAGGGGGAAAATTACAGTTGTGTAACGCATTAGTTGAGACAGATGGGCAAAATCTTACTCTTTACCAAGTAAAGGTAACAGGATCGGTACCAATTACTGAGAAACAATTACTGTAAACATTCTCTCCGCTTCATTCTTCAACTAACTGGAAGTGGTTGCAATAAAATCATGATTCCTTAAAAACTTTTGATCAAACATTGTCTGAGTCGATAAAACTTGATCAAGAAATCGCATATGGGATGTTAACAGTTTGATTACAAATTCAATTTTTTCATTCAGAAATTTCTTTAAATAAACTTTATCAAAACCCAGTAAAAACGTTTTCTGCCTATGCATATGAGTAGTATTGCGTGCACGTGTACATTTTTGTCTACACTCACAGAATTCCCTATCAATTTTTCTGTTATTTGATCAATTACGTAGAATATTTACATATAGTTCATTTTTTAGGCTTTAATAAATACTCAAAACAACGAAAGAAACGAATGAAAAAATAGATATCCGTAATTCATGGTTCTCCATTCGAAAAAGATGCTCATTATTCCAATTCTGGATTATTTTCAGCTGAAATTATATTCGCAGGATGAACCCTAGTCATCGTTGAACTAAAATGTTGTGTCAATGATTGCCAACATCTTTTTGCCAGAAAATATTTAACTTGATGACGGAATCGTGATGATGTGCAAAAAAATATATAAAAGTTTATCTATAAAAAAGACATGATAAAAATTCAAATGAAACACAATGTAGAAATCTTACACAATAATTTGCGAAACCTAAATTTTGACTGACGGCTGAGGTTAATTGAAAAATTGCATTATTTAAAGGATCTAGTTTAGCTACGTTGATATTAAGTGAATATGCACGAAATATTGTGTATTGTAATAAGAGAATAATAAAGAAAAGCACACGGATGAAAATCATTGCTGTTAATTGATGATCAAGTCTTCGACGCGCAATTGGAATTTGTCGTCGAACTAGACGACGGACATTGCGATAAGCAAAAATGCTGAAGAAGGCCGAAAGAAGTATTGGAAGAAATCCATGTAAAATTAAATAATGAACGAACGAATAATAATATTTTAAAGCTTGATTATTTATTACGCAACCCGATGGAGGAATAATATCATAGAAAATAAAATAAGGGATGGTCTGTAGAGTCCACACAATAGCTGTTACAATGACTAAATATCGTGCAAGTTTTAATGTACTCATGCTTCTGATATGCGGTTGATAATGAGTTGAAAGATATTGGTCTAATGCTTGAAAACATACGATATAATCAATAATAAGTCGACTTGCTTGACCCAATGCTGTGTTTACTTTGCAATATAGAACGGATATATTTGCTAGGTTAACACCGTGTATTGTTATATACATTTGTAGAACACATATTAGTATTAAAAAAAAGAGATTGCTAACTGATTCAGCAATTAAGTAAAAGGCACAACGATTACCTTGGAAAAGTGTCAATTTAGTAAATAGAAATATGATCATAATATTCCCAATAACACCGAGGCCGAACATAATACATATCCCATATTCATTCAAGTATTCTGCAATTATAAGCAGGAGAACAGTTGAAGAAGACATTATTTGAGAATATGAACATCAATGCAAATTTTTTGTTATTTAATGTTTCTGCTTTTTTCAACTACTGTATATATGAGATCACCTTTCTGAGAATATGTAAAGAAAGAAAAGGAAAACGTAACCAGGGTTCACGATGATACGATTATCCAAAGCACTTTTCTATGAGATATTAATTCAAAAAATAGAATATCTACAGAAGTGAAAATAAAACAAAAAGAATTTAAATGAACGTATTAGAGTTAGAATAAATTGAATAAACATTTTTAATTATTTCTTTTTCCATTTTCTGTTTTATTCTATTAATCACGTCGAAAGTAGAATAATATGAATCACTATTTAAATATTATTTCGTCATAATGCCATTAAAAAAAACTTATGAAATGCTATACATTCCAATTTGTTTTATTCTCAAGTCGATATAACTTTCCGTTGCGTCTTTGATGTCATGTATTAATATTGTGCATGGCAGTTTTCTTGAAATTAAATTGGAAATGGATATTTTTTCTAAGCGAAATTCTACATTAAATATATTAGTTAATGATGATCCAATAAAATCTATTATGTATAGAGGCAGATAAAACTAGAATTTCTAATGCAATTTCAAACAATATTCTTCCTCGTGCTAACAGACTTTTTATGAAGGAACAAGCAAAAGGCCAGTGAATAATAAATAGACACTATTAGTTCTTATTTCTAGAATGAAATGTTCCGAGAGTAATTCTGAATTCAAGACAATCTTATATAGAAACAAAAAGACTGGAACATTCATAAACAAAGCTGATTATTGAAAATACTGACAAAGAAATATAAGATTATTTCGTCGGCGCTTTGATAAATCTTGTATCATATTAGTAAGATATGTGAAATGGAAAAAAGATTAGTAAAATAAAGCAGCATGACATATATAGAGAAAAAGGAGAATTAAACAAAGTTTTGTTAAAAAGACATCAGAGGCGATACGTGTAGGTAGCAAGCACCAAAAGCGTTAGACACTTTCTACTTTTGAATTTCTTTTCGGGTATGTAGTGTCGCAGAGTGGATGTTTGACATGTACCAGTGTGGTCCGACTGGGTATCAAGTGCTACTGAATATCTCTTTAAGTCATTTAGGATGGATTTGATAATCATGTGTTTTATTCGAAAACACTAAAATTTTCCGAATATAATGTTATTAATATACGAATTAATGTGATGATGTCTAACACGTTGAAGTTTCTGAGATCATCATCTTTCCAATCACTGCTATTCATTCAAACATAAAATGACTTTTATACTTATTAACTGCAATTTTAATGCGATTCTCGTTCAGAAATAATTGTCCTTAATTATTATCTTGCCTTATATGTAATTCATATAAACACAGCTATTCATTTAGTTTTTTCCTCAAGTCTTTTTGTGAAGACTACATCCGATTCGGATTTCCCAAGCAAAACCAAACATTTCATACATGAAACAAATCATCAACCTAAACATGTAGAATCCCTTACAATAAAAATGATAAATAGCTGTAACTATATAATCCAGAAAAAATATTTATTCACAAATACTGAATCGTCATCAGATCGTTTACGTCTGTGTCTTGTTCTAAAAACTCATCGATCTCTTAAGTGTTCCCTGGAAACAATTGCTACTATATAATGTCATAAATGTAAAATTTGTACACTGTGAGGTGAAAATTTCATACACTAATATGTGTCATAGAATGCTATTTTACACAGCTCGCACCTAATACTACTTTCTACAATAATTTAAAGAAACATTTATATAGTAATTTAAAAACTACTGTCTACAATGAAGAATACAGCCCAGTGAATGTATTCAGGACAAAAACTTGGTGTCAAAGTCAGATAACGTTTCTCCGAAGCGAACCAAAATTAGTTTCGCTATTTCCACAATGCATTCAGATTTGTACTCTATTAAAAGCATGCATTTATTTTGCCATGAAAAACAATTTATATGGTTTGAAATGAGCATTTCATAAGCAACAGACGATGTCTCCTAAATAACTGTAGGAGTTATGCTAAAATCATCGTGATCGAATACGATGGCTGTTTGAAATTCGAACCAGTACAGTAAAATCTACCACCAAAAAATATATTAGACCTGCTCATTGCATGATAAATCGCCGAAATTATATGAATTTCATCAAATAAAGTCATAAATAATAAGAAATGACAGTATAATATGATAAAATAAGGAATTAGAGTAGAATAGGTTTTTGCACTATTATACACACTGATTATTTACAGAAAATGTAAAACTCTCTCATAATATAACTGCATCTAAATGGAAGGTTAGATAATTACAGAACTTATTTCATAAGTAACATTATTAAAATTTCAAAAAACTAAACCAGCTGATATCTGAGTATATACAACGAAAATGAGTTATCGCAAAACAGAGGGTCATAAAGAAAGAAAATCCATAAAACTTTCTACAAATATAGATATCGAATAGTTCCATATTAGCATGTGAGTGATGTGCTGCTTATGATCCAGAAGATACTAATATACCACCTACACGCAATCCCCAATTAGTTTTGGTCAAAATAATTTAAAAAATACTGTTTTCTTAATAAAGTCGTCTCTACCGAAAAAATGGAACTAAAAGTTTCGATAAGTGGATTACACATTTGGATTCTTTGACTCCAATTAGCTTCGGTCGAACTCTATAGGTTACAACTATGCATGCGAATCTGGTTAGCAATTTGGATCGAAACATACCAACGTACCACAGATTCATTTTACCTCATATAACCCTTCATTCATTAGAGGAAATTATTCACGTCCAAAAGCGCTCAAATGAGACTAGGTTTAGTTCTCAAGTTGAAATTTATTAGACCACTCAGATTTCCTTTAATTGGAATCGCTGTGAATCTTCAAAAATCTTTGGAAATCTTTTGCAATCTTAAAACCTGCTTTTCTCCTTCGGTTATCCTCACATATTTCTCTATTTCAGAGAACGTTTTCTCTCAGAAAGAAATCAATAGATTTCAAACTAGACAGTATAATCTCTGTTCAGTTTACTATCCAATAAAAATACTTTCATTTTTCAATACAAAAAAAGATAAGTTTGCCGATCGAAGATATAACTAGTCGAATACTTTGATTGAGTCCACTATAGACTGATATATAAGTAATAGAATTTCGACGATATACTGCGATCGCGACCTACGATTGTATATGAACAGCTTATCGATGCACATTCGTTATAGAAAAGATGATAACTCTGATTTACTAATGATGGATGCTGCCATAGACATTTTCTCGAAGCAAATTGATTGAAATAGCATCATAAATCGAGTTGATTTCGATCTACTGGACGGTTTAATAGTTGAGGGTGGAAAGTAAGAAGTAATTACAATTAGCATATGTTCTTCGAATATTTTCAATGGATATCTTTTTGTAGCATAAGTCAATTTCTGAGAAAGTGAATCCGATTAATTGCATACAACTAATATATATATTATAAAAAGCTTGTAGAAAATTGAATGCATTGAACCATTAGTATAAAGAATAGGTCTCAAAATTCATGAAGCAATTTCTTTTCCACACGAACATTTTGATTTGAATGGCACCTATGTTTGTAGTTATCATTGCATATTACACAAGTGTCACACTATGAATATTTGTTTCGCTATGATTATTCTCTTTAACATCAAAATGGATGCTTCTACCAGTTAAAAATTGATTGATAGTACGAGCAGTATTAATTCAATTTCAATTACGTGCAAAATTGTTTCCTGTTCTATCGAAAAAATGATTTAGCCATGGTCTGAGTTCCTCGAAGAAAAACTGATCGATACTAAAAGAGAAAAACATGGCTTATAGTTTAAAATAAGAGACACTAGATATATGTTACATTGAGAAATGATCCTTAGCGGGAACCGAGAATTTTTCTGATGGACATTTTATGCTAATTGAATATTTATCAAACAACTTTTCGTATGTTTCTAAAGATGAATGTTAAATTGTTACAACTAGATGTTGCTCCCACATAAATAATCAGAAATTCATCGATTATCGAATAAATAATCAATTTGAAATTGTAGAATCGTGTGAATAGATGTTCCTGCTTTATATGTGTTTGTGTTCGAAGTAATTTACTTTAGAAAAGATTTAGCATGGTGATTTACTGATAAATGTTCTTCTGTAGACGTCAGACACTATTGATAACTATTAGAACCACGAGGAATTTATATTAAAATGTAAATGGATAGTTTTTGTGATAAATGAAGTTTCACAATTTGGGGAAAATTCTCATCGGAAGAAAAAAACAGACAAAAAATTAGATTAAAACGTACTCACTTGATGGGTTACTAATCAAGTCGTAACCAGCTACCATTTAAAAGCTGAGAAGTAAAATCGAGAGTTTCTTCCATTATTAAATATAGTCAGAGGATGAATGGTAGAATCTATCGAGGGTGTTCTTTGATTAACATCACTTTTAGTCGGTTTTTTAACAACCGGTTACGAACTGATTATAATCAGAATTAAAGAAAATAATTGACGAAAAATTGTATAGGAATCAAAAGTATCCTTTCCCGGCCCTGATGCCTTTAAAAGTGTTTGCAAAAAAAACTATCTTTTTTCTCAATGATCAGAAAAGTTGTCACCCGAAAATATATCACAGGTTCGAATCAAATGAATAAACTACATAGTTTCGATAGTCGATCTATCTTCAAACGATCAGTATCCGATGAATCACTCTTTTTCTTCTATTAGTAGGAGTCACTATGCACACGTCACTTTGATTCTTTCTATTCAGGTTTCAATCAAAAGTGGTTAGATCTTTGAAACTAGGAGCCAATTTCGAAAAACGTTTTGTTTAAAAATAAAAATAGATTTTTAACTGTTTGTTTTCCATTTTTTCCGGGTTTGCCATATCTTAACTTTTAAATGAGGAAAGCTATACATCTCGAATTGGATGTCGTCCGAGCGGGGTGAATAGAGAGATATGATTTTTTTTCAACAAATTCGATTATAACCTTATCCTTTTCTTTCTTTTCGTTTCATTCACTTCGAATGACAATAGGCCATTTGATTCAGTCCATACCCTGGAATCATCCTTTAACACGAACTCTATTGTAAATGTTCTTGTGCTCTCATTCTTTTTCTCTGGCTCGTTTCGAATGCCTAGCGCTTTCAATTCAGTGCACTTTACTGAGCAGCAATTTCTATTGGCTACTAATCTAGACAAAGCAAAACAGAAAATAGCGATTTTTCTCTGATAGATGATATCACCGGATGCATCTCTATATTAACCGTTCATCTCATCCAAAAGGAATGGCAACGAATAAATATCCAAGTAAATCTACAACTACTAATCAATAAAAAATGGCATAATTAACCATTTCGTTAATCGTCATCAACAATACAAATCATCGCCATCAAATATCAAGTGGCAATCAATTGTAAACGATATCAGCGCTGAAACTCTATCGACACCAAATGTAAAATATCGTTCGTTTTTTGTTTTAATGATTGGATTTTAATTTTTATGCATTTACCGTTTGTTTTCCTTCCCAGGTCGAACAAGCACGGTCGTAAACGACCGTATACGGAGGAATACGGCAAAATACATGGTCCAGTATTACGATCGTATATCTCCGTGTCGTATACGGGGAAATACGACGATATACGGAGAGAAAAACGATCTTTTACGGTCCTCGTATACAAAATCCGTAAACAGTTTCCGTTTTCCACCGTATTTCTCCGTATACGATACGGCGATATACGACCGTAATACTGGACCATGTAAAACGCTAAAATACGACCATTTACGGTCGTGTGGGGAGCGTATACGGTCGTTTACAGCCGTATACGAAGTCCGTAATCGTCGACCTGGGTTGTTTTAATAGTTATTAAAAAATCATTATGAGCACTTAATTGAAAAATTTTATCCAGAAAAAGATGTGTAGATTATTAAAGCATCATTCTATATGTTTATTCCATTTAAATTCTATAGAAAATCTCTTCATCCGACAGTAAGCCATATCTATTTACATTCGTTCTGCCAAATAATAGAAGATGATTCACAATTGACATCTGGAGCTGTCTATGAATTAATATTGTCCTGATTCTTGTTTTCTTACCATTCTGATATGATTCGATTTTCTTGCCATTCTGGCATGATTCTTGTTTTATTAAAATTCTTGACATTCTGACACGATTCTTGAAATGCAAATAAATTCTATTGATACGTCAATACAGTGACCTTTTTCGCTACTATTATATTTTAATTTTGAGTTTCATAAAAATAGCCCAAAAGTGAAAGACACGGGCAATAAAAAATACAGCATCAGTTCAGATCACACACAAAAAACGTTAAGCAAAAGCAAAAATAATAAAACAAATTTATCTATTTGATAAATAAATCTGTTACAACGCGTCGCCATCAGCATCGTGTAGAAATGAAAAGATATAAAATTCAAACTTCTATATATTTATAAGTATGCATGCACAAAGATATCACGTGGGATTTTTGTTTAAGATATGGTGTGAGAATCGTTGAAAGGAAAAGAAAAAAGAACCTTGCCTGAATTGCAAGAAATTAAGACTATCTTCTATTGCATCCCAAATTCTTATTTTGCAGATCAATCAGACAAGCTTCTGTGTTTTTTCAATTACTGGCAAGAATCTTTTTACTTTCCCCTCGAAAGGATTCTCGCCTGAATATTATGATTACAAAGAATCTTGCCTGATAATCAAGAAAAACAAGAATCTGGAAAGAACGAAATCAAGATCGTCGACTAGTGATAAGACGACATGCACTTACCAAACGGATTAATGCTGATGATATTAAAAAATTAATCAAAGAATGGAATTTCGTATGAGAAACTATTGGATCAAATTATGAAATAGCTTTCTTCATGTAGTATAGTAATAAATAATTCAGATGTTTCATTTTAGTTGTTCATCTGCCGATCAGAAAAAAGATAAAGATCGTCTGTTCAACATGTATCATCGCCTTCCTTATATTCATACTCTTCCGAAGGACGGTTGTCAAACAATTGTTAATAATCTATGGTAAAAGATATATAATGCATGTTTTCTATAGTCATTACTATGTTTGTTTAGCCGGCATGCTCGAAAACGAATGAACAATCGATTGTACATGAAGTGATGCAGGATGAAGATTTAGAATCAATATCAGATAATGATGCTAATATTTGTATGTGTTAGCGCCAACAGATTTCGTTAGTTGACACTAAGCGTTTTCCTTCATGTATGTTTCTTTGACCTTTTCTATCCATTAAGTCGTTGATATAATTCAGTTCATGTTATTGTATCTTCCAAGTCAGTCCATTATTGCTTTTCTACTATTCCCACTACTATTATTTTTACTTATTTCGATGTTATGTTCATTTACATTTTGATTTAAATAAATCATCACTTAACATATTCCATAGCTTAACCTTATGTGTAACAAAACCTGGAAAGCAATTTCATATTTATGAACTTTCTTAGTCTAGAAAAAAAAGACCCTATCCCATAAGACCCGGAGAGGGTTTCAGACTTTGTTACTTTCTGAAACCCTTTAAGAGTTTCCGAGACATGTTTTCCGAGACTTCGGGAACCAAGAAACGAAGTAAAAAATTCCTTCTCTCACCAACCAAGCAAACGGACTAAAGGTTTCCGACGTTGCATTGTTCCGAATCTGAAATGAGAACCACCGGATCGCTATGAACCAAGTTGATCGTTCCACACATTGGACCCTGTCAGAGCAGACAAAAACGATGCGGGTACGTTACTGTATCCTGCAGGAACACTTGGATAATCGCTGGAACGTAGCAGCACTCAGTCCGAAAAGTTTACCTGAGTTTTTCCAATGATTTCCACCGACTTTTGTCGTAAAACACAGTAAGTTGGTAGTGCTTAGTAGAAAAACTTGACAGATTTGTCGGCATGGGAACTGCTTCCAATTTGTCACCGATTTCACCTGCTTTTCTACACTATAAGGTCACTCTACCACATCTTTTCTACGAGTTCCTGCAGCATCAAGGTTCATGAAACCACCGACTTGGGATACTGAATCTAAATAAAAATGAAACAGTAGATTAGCTTTTAACTTTTGAAGTCGAACTAAACATTATTCGTAGGTCATCTGTTGTATCTAAATAGAAATAAAACAGTTCATAAGACTTCAGCTTTCAAAATCGAACAGTAAACGATAGAGAGATAACTGACAAGTTTCTACCAGAGCTGCTAACAGGCGAACGTTTTTCAGCCTGACCTGGACTGCAGTTTAAAATTCAATGATCAATCTGCAGCTTGGCCTGCAAGCAAAACCAGGTAAGCTTATGTTTTAATATTTTTTATAATTATAAAATTTTAAAAATTATCATTAATTCGTTGTTTAAGTTTCAATGAGCCATTCGATATGTTCAGAAACGCGAAAGTTGCGCACGAAATATTAAACTTTAGTTTCGTGGCAGCAAATAATCAAAATAACAAAAGATACAGGGGAACATTCGAACATTTTTAATCAATATTGAATATAATTATGGCGAGAGATTATGGCGAGAGATGTATAACAGGTAGAGATGATTATTCTGTCAAATGACTGACGAATTTCGATCAATCAATAACTGATCCGATTGATACTTTGACACAATTAAGTTACCCAGGAGGATCATTCCGACCATGGATCCGATCATGTTTCTATCGGAATTTCTCTCATCCGACGAAATCCCATCAGATTCCTGGTTGCGATCCGAGATTCGGATCCCTAGTGTTGGATTTTATCGAATCCTACTATCGGAATCCGATTGGATTTCATCGTATGATAAAACCGGCCTCGACTATTGGGATTAAATGCTGATTCGTACACAGATAAGAAAATAGGTTTCTTCCGTCGGATCCGTCACTGTTTCCACAACCCGGATTGCCATAAGATTTCATCGGATCGTAGGATCCGATCGGATTCGGTATCGGATTCATTCACCTGGGTAAGCTCATTTTGAGAACGAAAATTTTACCTATAAAAGAGCAGAGAAGAGTACAAACTATAAGAAGTGATCGTTCTCTACATTATTCAGTGATGTCTACTGCTGTTCAATTCACTACTACTGGGACCACATCCATCGTATCTTTGAATTTATGATTTAAAGAGTAGAATAAAATAAAGTCAATAAAAATTTTTTTTTCGTTAAATTTTTGATAATTTTTAATACTTCGTGCGCAACTTTCGTCGTGCACAACTTTCGTAGACTCTAAGATTCTTTACGAAGACATATACATTTAGTACTTCCATGGGGACAATTTCGAATTGTTTATCGGCTAATAAAACAACAGATATTTTTATCGTTAGAAACTAAGCAGCAACTATCGAAATGAAAATTCACTGTGTACTAGTATGTAACAAAGCTCAATTATTGTTAAGCATGAACTCTTATCAAAGTCGTGAATACAGAAAACTTCCAATCGACTGAGAAATGAGTTCTTCTCGCCATTTAAATCAAATGCGTTCATTATTCATCTTTTTAATAATTGTAAACTGATAGTTTCATAGTATCTCGTTTCAAAAGCCAGATCGGTCTCAATAAAAAACCATCTTATATTTATTGAACGATGATGTCGTTACTGTTTTATTGAAAGAGATATTGAGGGAATCAAAATGTGAGATCTCACATTGGAAATATTCATAGAAAAATTATGAGTAGAACTGTTGTCAACACTGAACAACATACGAGATGAACTCATTCAAAAATTGGTCAGTAGTAGTGTTTTGCTTTTTGAGAGCTAAAACATTTTTATTTAAGGAAAATTCATTCACATATTTAGTTGTTAAATACTGCTATTATCTATCAATTATATGTTCCATCTTAATTCTTTTAAAATCAATGCTAAAAGACATTCAGTAAGAAAATCTTTGTTTTAAATTCACATTCTAAAAAGTCTTAATTATTATTATCCTCTAATTTTTATTCTTTGGTTTTGAAAGCAATGATTTATGAATAAATAATGAATATGCCTGCCATCACTCTGGCAAAGCAACAAGATTACAAGAAACAGAAAAACGTACAAAGAGAACTTGCTCTCAAAAAAAAACAATAGATCCAAACACATCACACCAAAAAAACTAACAAAAACAAAAATACGAAAAAAGTGGAGATCGCTGTACAACATATTCAAACCAAAAAAGAAAGTAGAAAACAAAGCAAAGCAAAGCAAAAGTATAGATACAACATTATTCTAAGTCTGAGAGAAAAACAAGCCAAGAAAAAAACCAAACAAGTTCTTACTATTTCACTATATACTGACACTCATATGTGTGTATGTATGATGAAAAACAATCATATCGCTAGAATTCTAAAGATAATATATTAGATATATTAATTCGAATATTTCTCGATGAAACTTACCAATATATTATGTGACCACAATGTGGACAATATTTGCAACAGTTCTTATCAGTACTAAATAGAAGAGGAGGTATTTATTTAAATGTGATTGTTCGAGAGACAAGAGTCTTACACTGTTGGTTCTATTGTTATCGGTTGCCAATCATTATTGGCATTTTCGTTTTCAGTCGACCATTCAACTCGTGGCGATGGTAGTAATGGTGGAAATAGCATCGACAATGGACTGGATGATGAAGGTGAAGATGTATTCATCCAGCCATTTAATTGTGGTTCGGGAGATGAACGCCAAGCATTTGATGAAGGTGGTGTTAATGGCATCCACATTGGTGCATCAGGTGATAAGGATGATGAAGTTGCCAGTAATGGCATTGGCCGGTTTGTTGAAAGAGCTAAAATTATGATCGAATACATGTACGAAGAATTTTTTTAAGAACTAATATTTACATCGAAAGGCTGTTCGAGCAGGTGTTGGCGGTGGTGTTGATAATAACGATGAAGTTGGATGATTCTTAGCGACTGCCAAAGAGACCTTGCACAAAACAAAAAGATTCATGTATATTTCTATTCACACGTTTTAGAGAGAGAGAATTCAATAGTCTACTGTTATTTTCCGTCCGTCAGCAATCGTGCCATTTTTAACTTGCATAGCACGTTCACCATCACGTCGCCGAAGAAATGTAAGAAATCCAAAACCTTTTGATCCTTGTGCATTTGAAACTACTTCAACATCATCTACTGGACCAAATATCTATTAAAATCGATCAAAATTAGTGTAACACATTTCACTTTTCGCAAATAATTTACATCAAATTGTTCACGTAAATGTTTATCAGACCAACTAAATGGAACATTTCCAACATGAATACGTAATGGACCATCATCAATGATAGATAATTGACGAGTTGATGAACTATAACTATTGACAATATTATGAGACATGTTTGTACCATTGTTGAATTGTTGGTGAAAGAACTAATGTAAGACACAAAACACAAATAGCGGGTATTTCTTTAATTTTGTGTGACGTAACGATTACCTGCATGATCTACTTGTTCAATAGATTAAATTTCACGATGATGAAAATGTAGCAATTGACGGACTGAACGATCTAAAAATAATAACGAAATATTGGAATTTTAACTGTGTCCCCTAACAATGAATGTACGTTCATGTCTGCACACTCATCGTATGTCTCTTCAATGATTTCTACACAGAGTGATGAACTGACCCACACATTTGAAATCATTCTCTCGTCCTTTTTCATGCATTTATTTTTCTTTTCTTCTACGTCTGTGCACACAACATATAACACGCACATGTTGTCAATTACGAGTCTGCTTGTTTCACCATTGAATGTGACTGATTGTATGAAAGAATCAAGAATACTTTAGTAGTCGATTTTGCGAATATACTTAGATATATATACAACGGACAAAAATTCAAATATTCTTCTTTGTCTGCTCATTGGTTAATCGAGGTAGAGTGCCTAACCCTAATTCGAGCACGATTTTTACCTTCTTAGAAAAACACATCGTAACTTCTGTAAGCAGTGTCCGTTTGAACTAATTTTTTGTTTCCAGGATAGAGATAACATTTTTCTATCGTTTCATTATTTTAAAATAAATCAGTAATATCTTATGAGTAATAAATTTTGCAAAGAGAGATACTAAACTTTTTTTCCGTTCCGTTTGGTTTTTAATTCGATCACTGGAGCTATTTTTATTTCCTAATTCGATCATTTAAGCCATTTTACATGGAAGAATTGACAAAAACGGCTTTCTTGCTATGAAAAAGATCGTACATCCAGAAACAAATTACACCATTCGATTCCTTACCTCAAAATCTATATTCTCATATCTTTTCCAAAATGCTGAGATATGATCTTAAAAATTTTTTTCTTGTTGCACTCAAGAAAAATCGGTGTTCAAATTAGGCAACTTCACTTAATTTGATCACTTGAGTTATTTCTATTTCCTAATGTGATCACCTCATAGAAAATACACAGAGGTTTAGTTAACCATCAAAAAACATGTTTGCGGCGCGTAGAATGAAAAATAGACAGCTAGTTTCGGTACAAAAGTTGAAGTACAGACCAAATACTATCCATATACGGAATGTGAACATTATGTCTTCGATTTCACATGCTATGCAAATTTTGTCACGCAGTGCTGCAGTCTTCAGGACCACTTCTACAGAAGCAAAGCAACCAAACAGTTTTCTTAATGAAGGAGTGTACTCAGAAAAATAAAATGTACAGTACCCTAATGATAATGACACAGAATTTACGAACTTTTTTACACGCTGCAGAAAAAAACTGTACGCAATACACTGAAATTTCATTGTACACTTTGTTTTTGACAATTTTCGAACCTTGAAGCTTGGAAGAAGTTTATATATTCAGTAAGGTCAAGATGTGGATTAATCAAAGTGTTTGGTGGAAGTCTCAGTTGACATCTTTTATTTAGTCGGATCTGTTTTTTTTATTAAAAAGTATTTTACTATAATGCATTATAAATCTTCATGCATTTATTAAAGTGTAACATGAAATAAAATTTTACTTTGTGAAGAGAAACTAGTTTCGCTCTTCTCGTTCACTTTGTATACCTTGGTCTATAAAACAGTGATTACTGATACATAACGTCCTGAAAAACGAAGTGCACAAATGTATTCTATTTCAGATCCCTATTAAAAACATTGTAACCAAGTAAGTCTCTTCAGTACAACTCAAGTATGATTCGACGACCTATTATATTTTTTAATGACGAAATTCAACGATGACGTCGAATAGTATTAGCTGCAATATTAGTCAGTTTAGTTGCTGCTTTTGAGTCCAATTTACTGTTAATATCATCAATGCGTGACTAATTCGAGTACTTTTTCGACACGACGAAAAACAACTATCAGATTTTAAAAGTCAAACGATTGAATTGAAACTATGAATCCGATTGAAGATAAATAAAGTAGTTGATCAGAATATTTTACGTACAGATGATTAACAGATTGGTGAATTTTCATTCACGCAATCATAACGAACATAAGTGGGAGGCGCTTTTATTCATGTTCGATTAATTTTAAACATTATTAAAAGCAAATCTGATATACATTTCTTTGCTTCTGAAGAGCTGAACGTGACGAAAGTTGCATAGGATGTGATATCGAAGACATGATGTTCACATTCCGTATGTGGATAGTATTTGGTCTGTACTTCAACTTTTGTACCGAAACTAGCTGTCTTTTTTTATTCTACGCGCCGCAAGCATGTTTTTTTATGGTTAACTAAACCTCTATGTATTTTCTATGAGGTGATCAAATTAGGAAATAGAAATAACTCAAGTGATCAAATTAAAAACCGAACAGAACGGAAAAAAAGTTTAGTACCTCTCTTTGCAAAAGTTATTACTCATGAAATATTACTGATTTATTTTAAAATAATGAAACGATAGAAAAATGTTTTCTCTATCCTGGAAACAAAAAATTAGTTCAAACGGGCACTGCTTACAGAAGTTACGATGTGTTTTTCTAAGAAGGTAAAAAATCGTGATCGAATTAGGGTTGGGCACTCTATACTTCATTTGATAGTATGAGATTGAATTATGAAAAAATTAAAGTAACTAAACTATCAATCACTTTATTAATTGTTTCCAATCAATGGTGACGTTTCGTTCTTATACATAAAACACCATCAGACACAAATAAATAGAAACGACGAATTCATACAGAAAACATGACGAAAATAAATATTGTTTTTCCTTTTTTTTTCTGGAAACCTTCCAATGCACATGGTGTATATTTTCTCCCTCTTGCATTAGAATTTTCTCACTAGAAAAAAGGAAAAACAATATTTATTTTCGTCATGTTTTCTGTATGAATTCGTCGTTTCTATTTATTTCTGTCTGATGGTGTTTTATGTATAAGAACGAAACGTCACAATTGATTGGAAACAATTAATAAAGTGATTGATAGTTTAATTACTTTAATTTTTCGTTCTCTATTTTTCCTTTCGATAATTTTATCATGTCGAAAGCTATAGAAATATAGAATTAGTTCTATTTTTCTTTTCTCAATGAATAAATATCCTCTACTTCCAGTAACTTAGTTTTAGACTGGTATTCAATCATGGCATTAACGTGGGATGCTAAAAATAATTTTATACTTTTACATTAATGTATATTTTCAGTATGTTAAATAGTGAAAATTGTGTTTTGAATAAACATTTTAAACGTGAAAACTTGTTTCTTAATTGAATTTTATATTTGGGAATATTGCTTATTTTCCCGACAGATTGTCTACTCCTGCTAAAGTATTAAATATGAACAAGAAAATGAATGACCAAACTAGAATTATCTTCCTCTATTTATTCATTAAAAGACAATCGAATTGAAATTGGCGTCTTATATTTAAATGAATAAAGGTGTTTATATCGTTTATGCCTCATCGAATTTCGACAAATAAAAGCTCATCACGATATGGCATTTATATAAATTTTATTGTTTTCACTCATTTGAATGCTTGTCATAGTAAGCTAGTGGGAAAAAGTTTCGAATAGTATCTATTGATTCATAGGATGGCTTGGATGTTAGTATTGTTCCTACTCTAGAACAATTGTCTCTTGCTTGTTGTTGGTTTTGATCGATTATTGCCAACAAAATATCCTTGTTAATAGCGAGTTCGATTAGAGAAGGAAGATGAATTTTACAAAGAAATTGTTTGGCATAATCCATATGAATATCATATAAAATTAGTACAGCTAAATGAGCAAAGTCAATGTTGACGTTTTTTCTTGTTGTTCAAATTGATTAATTATCTCCAGCGTTCGAAGTCGAGGTAAAGCTCGAGCAACACGTTCGAAGAAAACATTTTCGAAAGGTTTGACATCATCAAAAAGTAATAGGTTAGTGACATTTTCAAATGTCTTATGAGTATCAAAGAGTGAAAATCGGTTTGAGACAAAATCAAGACGAATGCCAATAAATAGAAGTGAATAGATTTGACACTGTCCATAGTTATTATTGAAATTATCGAGTACACAATCAAACGGTTGTAACTGTTTTAAAAGGCTTTGACGAATTTGGTCAATTGTTACAAGAGACGAATTCTTTAACATTGAACGAATATGATAATTAAATTGACGTAAATGAGGCATGTATGGAAGAATATTTCTCTCTAAGAAAAGTGTGAGGGTATAATACTTTTTACACCAATAGCTAATAATAATGTCAAATACTCGACATTCAACAAAAGTTGTAGAAGAAAGATGCATAATTCGTAGTTATTAGAATTACGATACATGGTTACTGTTATTTGTTTTAATTTAGGAAACGAAACCTATATGACGATATTTACTGAAATGTTACTTACCGATCTTATTTTAGGAATTAAATCAGTTTGTTCTTCAAAAACATCTCCTCTTGTAACTGTAAATGAATGGAGTTGTGAGCCCAATTGATTTAGTAAATGAACGCACTGATCGAAATTCCATAAAGATATACGAAGATGAGTTAGTCGAATTACTTGATCGAAGCGCAACTCATGATCTCTAAATCTTTCTGGCAAAATACAGTTATCATCAACTTCGAACGATTCAACAGAACTCAAACGATGAGCGACACAAAGCAGATAGGTTTTCACCAAGCCCAAAGCTAGGCAGTAGAAGATGTTGAGGTATGATGAAGAACAGAAGTTTGCGCATTGCAGAGCACTTCATAATACGATTTACTAAAATACATGTGTAAAAGTTTTATTATATAATATATTGCCAAGCTAGTTTTCGATAATCATCAATGAACCAATCGACAAGATTTTTACATATTTTACTCAATCTACAAGCTTCTGCTGAGAAAAGATTTTATATATTACAAAATAAGTCAAACAATCTAGGAAATATTTCACTCATTATTTTCAAATCTAGTCTTTCTCTAAAAAAGTAACAAGGGACTTTGACATTTTCACATGATAAAACTTTTCTTCTTTCCTCAGCAAAAAATCAAATAACGCTTTATATATTAATACAGTTTAGAAAAATCCAATCAATCAAAATTGACCTATTGTATAAGGTATGCCTGTTTTAGCATATTTAGTACCCAGTATTATCTTTAAGTGCGTCAAGTTTGGAAGAGCTCCATTAAAGTTATTTTCAGCAAAACTTTTAATAGGCTATATTTGATTAAGATTAATTGTTAATGATTTAATATGATGGCCGATACGAGACATGACATGAGAATAAAATCGTCGAGTGACTGATCGATATGGTGCTCCAATATAATCGAAACTTAAATTAACTGAATGACATGTACCAAATGCAAGCTCTTCTAAACGAGTATTACCAATACCTATCATAGAACAAAGCAGTAGCACATGAGGATTAACTCCATTCATAATATATAATATTAACTCATCTGGTAAATCGACCGATTCCACAACATCTTTTATGCACAAAAATCATTAAATGAATCATATTTTAAAGTAGATACATACTCTTCTTTGATAGGTAGTTCATTGTTGATATACATCAAGTTCATAAAAATAAAAACTGATGTATTTATATATATATGAAGAGTTATGCTTGATGAACATTATCTAAACGATAACCAATCATTATCGATCAATTATGCTGACAAAGCAAAGGTGCTTTATAAAAAGAAAGATATAAACGAATCAATTAGATAAAGGTATATCTTCATCAAAAACGTCATTTGTTGATTCAAGGCAGGTTTAACCTTTAGACGTAACAGTGGACTTATGGCATAACAAAAGAACGTCGTGAGTAGTAGAACATTGTCCCACAGGGTTGAAAAAAGCGATTGGGGACCGTGTAAACAATGCTAATTATTGGTTTCTTATTTCTCTTATTGGTAGTAAAGAAGAATAGACTAGTCCATTCCTAGTGACGACATATTTAGATATGTTTCTATTGAACTCTCACTATATTTTATTTATTCGCTCTCGAAACGTTTCTATAAAACACAATGAGAAATGGAAACCAAACTTGTGAAAAACACGTATGTTTATCATGTTTGAAGATATAGACACGCATATTTAGCTACATCTTCCTGGGATAAATTCAAACAGTGTCGATGAAATGCATTATTTCGTTTTGAAATATTTCATTTAACTTATTGAAATGTGATCTTGTGACAAAGAAGATTATAGTATATCATCAACCTACTTCTATTCTACGACAGATGTAGTAGATTTTCATTGTTGTTTTATGATTTTCACAATTGGTTTAGACACGAATGAAAAGAATAACAAATGTATTTAGATATTCATTTACCAATTTATTTTCAATTTAGTTCGAAAAGAAAAATGTATCTTTTTATCTTATATCTGTGTAAAGAAATAGTTTTATTAAAGGAAGAAATGCAGTTCGTATGGTATGATTTGAAATGTAGTTTTTGGCGCTATCTTTCATGAACTCGAAAGGACGGGGATCGTTAACTGATGAAATCGGCCCACGCGAAAAACTTGATTAAATTA